>OZ023331.1:41817696-41837696 GCA_964007535.1 Brachyptera risi | reverse complement strand
AGTTCAGAGCGCTAGTGACTGAACAACAAGACTTGGTCAAACTTGATTTATGAAAGAAAATTTGAGCACACATGCCTTTATTTACCAAACTATTTGAGCTTTGTGCTAGTACGGTACATCAAGAATAGAAACAAATGATGGAATTTGCTACACAAAACAAAGTATTGGATATCCTAATAATTGTGATTTCAAAAAGTAAAGAGGAAAAACGTGACAGCCATTTTATTTTAAAACTTTTGTGTTCCAACATCTCATTGTTCCTGCAATGAAATGCATGACAACCAATTAATTGGAATAAGAATTGAGTTGAGAAAGATTTAAAAAGTAGTAATTTGTAAAATGTCCAGACAGGTGCCGATATAAGACTGTTGTAGAATTCTAAGATCGATCAATCAGAGACTTTACAGAATCACACTTCGGAACGAACTTTCAAATTCACCAAAATAAAATTACTTTTCTAATTAAGAACGTATGGACAACTACGGGACATAACACTGCAGCATTTGCGTGAAGGGCGGTGATTCTTAGAATAGCGAACAATTATAGAATGCTGCAGATTGTTTTTTTTTTCATTTAATGAGCGCAATATATATTTTCGCTAACCAGTTTTGCAGCAGACTTTTGTTAAAAAAAAATTATAATGTAGGAAGTGAGAATTCATCGTGGACGTCTATTGGCCTCAAGTGTTCGATTGATATGCTTATAAATGAATTATCTGTACGATCAACCACTCAGATAATTATCCCAATCCTCGATAAAAAAAATAGGTATTTAATTTGAATAATTAAAAAAAAATTCATCGAGCATTTTTTTTTTCATATCACGTATCTCAGGAATAAATGCCAGCTGAGTTGATTTTGTGAGTGTTCCTTATTTTTCTGAATGAAATCTTGTTTTTTTCCTAAAATGGTCCGAATTTCAAACATAACCAAATTCGACGAAATGAATATTAAATGTATTTTCTATGATTTCTGAATTCTTATAATTGTATGCATGAACGATGCAGTCATCTACAAAAATATTCAGTACAAATATTATAATTATATTTTCATGGCTATTGCATTTTCAAGAAGGGGAATTACAATAGAAACGCAATTACATCTTGAATGTGTCTAAAGTTTCTTCAAACCTGGCGAAGTTTTTACAACTATTTGGTTGGTAGGCGACTTTCTTCTTTCGTGGATATAAGTATGCAATTATTGTTTATGATACAGAAAATTATATTTTTTCAACTGACGTCACACATTGTTGTGATGCAAGGTAATATAGTGTAACATTGGTTGTGATGTGAGTGTACAACAATGTCTCCCAAAACATCTCCACTCACAACTTCAATGTTTTCCTTGTTTTCTTGATTTGTTTTCCTGGCAAATCTGACGAACATATGAGATTGCTCTACAAGAATGAAAAATGAAAGACAATTTTTTATCCTGGGTAGGTATTTGCCGTTCTTGACAATCTCGCATAATTATCATGTAATATATTGTGTAATGATAATCCTTATTTTTCTCTAATAAAACTGTAAAATGCATAGTTTATGAACTGAAACATAAAACTAGTGTGCAGTGCGATACTTTTTCATAGCCTCAGATGAAATGTTTTTTTTTTTTTGTAATTGAATGCAATTTAAATCAATTATCAGTTTGACTTCTGAATAACATGAAAAAAATTAGATGCAATTTACATTTCCCACAAGTGGAAGAATTTCACTTCGCTTTTTTAGTTATAATTTTACCGCTTTCATATGCAAGAAGTTGTCAAGTTTTAATTACTACACCGACGATTGTACACAGTTTATTCTTTGCTTGTAGCGTATTGGTTGTAATTAACTATAACCAACTATTCAGCTTTGGAAACGAAAGAAGAGAATATAAAAACTAATTATTTTCACGTCTTCAACCGTAATAGAAAGACCAAAATCCTACACAAAAAATTAATCAAGTGAAAACTATTAACTATTCAAAAATTACCCTCTTTAGAATGTTACTTTCCAGTATTTAATTCAATGTGAGTCATGTCATACTAAATCATCGTCATCTTGTTAGTATCCATGTGTATGTATTTGTATGTCTCTATGTTTAAATTTATGAAATATTTGAATCGATTTATTTCTTAATTTGAAAATTGAATTGACCATTGTAGATGGGCGTGACTTATACGAAGCAGGGGAAATTTTAGATACCTTGATTGGTTATTTCCTTATTTCCCCTGCTTCACTGTCCACTTGATTGATTTTTATATTTTGTGACATCACGAGGGTGGACGATCTACATTGGTCAATTGGATCATAATCAAATTTATTATAATCAAGGTCAAGAATTACAATAGCCAAAGAAAGTCGAAAGTACTAGTTGACCGTTTGTCAATTAACTTGTATATTACCATAGTTACTCAAGAATATCATTTTAAATCAAGGGGTTCCATCAAGATGGTTCATGACAAAGTTAATTATAATGCTTTATTCGCCTGTTGTAATTCTGACCATCGGTCAATTTTCAAACTTCGTGGCTTGATAACTGGTCTCTATCGATTAAAATATATTTCAATTAAGCTCAGTTTTGAAATTGTGATGTTGAAGTTTTGTATCCCCAATATTACTAATTCTTTGCTTTGAGTGAACGGAGTGAAATTCTTATTCTTGTATTCGAGCAGAATCATCATCTATTCTATTGCCCAATTAATTATTTTTTATCATCCATTTTTCTCATTATATTCATTATTTATTTTGTTTCATCAACAGATTATTGTCTCAATTTTAAATTTAAAACATCATTATCCAACTCACAGCCTTCTTCAATCAGATCATTCTTTTCTGATCTGCTAAATAGTCATAGAAACCTGATGATTCATATCATCAGACGTCTTCTCTAATAAAGAAGGCTGTGCTCCAACCATCATCACGTCAGGAAGGCTGTGTAATGTCATTTTGACTTTGTCCATGTTAGTATATATCTGAGAGTTGTTTACAACAAATAGCATGGTAGCCATAGTGATAACAAGTTTAAACTGTCAGATAAAGTCAATTTAGTGAAAATGTTCACTGCATGAATTTGCAAACTAAATACAAGGACAAACTGAGTTATTCATTTGGTGCTGTAAACGACCGAATGATTGCTATAATAATAATACGATCTATTAAAAAGATACTAAAATTATTATAATCATACCAATTGAAATGAAGCAATTATCCTGATAAATGGTGCATGGTATTTAAATGTGGATAAATGAGATTTCAAGATGAGCACATTGTTGAATTTGCATTAGCCTTGAATTTACATATCCTTATGTCCGTCTTAGAACAATCATTTGCTATGCATGCATAGTTTAATTCAGTGCCTCACCGTCAAGCTAAGGAATTAGTTCTGGCTTATTAGAAAGCATTCACCGCGGATCTAGCTAACTATCAACTTAATAGGTCATCTCGTGTACTGATCTATGCATCATTCTTCTCCTATTAACACCGAATGATGAATATCATGATGTATGATATGAATAATAATGGATAAATGTTAATTTTGACGCAAAACTTGTTTTTCAGACTGTTGTGAGAAACAGGAAAGTGCGAAAAGTGAAATGTATGTTTCTTGCAGTATATATTTAAGGTGTTTCCAGTTGTCATAGGGCAAGAAGTTCCCACCAGGGTGTTTTTCTGTGTGAAAATATTGTGAATTTTTATTACGGATCGACAATATTCTAGAAGGCACTTTTCTGCACGATGTGAAGCAGTTTCACAGCAATATGATTCATCCCGGAAAGCCACTACGATTGTTTATGCTTCAGTTGACACTGAAAATGGTCACAAAACATGCATCTCACGTGACATACACGATTTGATCACTTCTTGAGATATTTTATCGTATATACTATCGATGTGTTTTTGATACAGAAATGGATGACACAAAATTTGACACACTTTGTGGGTGAATTCCCTTTAAGAGAAATTCACTTTATTACTTGAACAGACGATTTCTACTGTCAAATGGAATGATAATATCTAATAAAATTGAAATGAATTTTATTCAATCACCAATTGCGAGAACAACCGACCACGACAAAATGTTCAGAAGATAGTATCACATATGAACTAAATTTAATCACTGGATATATATATATATATATATATATATATATATATATATATATATATATATACATATATATATATATATATATATATATATATATATATATATATATATATATATATATATATATATATATGTGTGTGTATTGAAGATGAACTACATATTATAAAATTGAGTGAAATCGCAGAAATTTGTAAAATTTCAATGAGATACTTTGAATCTGCTGTTATTGGGAAAAGTGAACATTGTCCAAGTGACTTGGTTCAAAGTGAAAAATATCAATATTCGTGTTTTGTTCACTCTTAATACCAATGTCCATGTAAATACCAATGCTGATAATATCCGGATATATCATGAAAAAGGTAAATAGCCTATACCTATAACGTGTTCCGGACCTTTGGGAACAAGACTTTTACCTGCGGCGAAAAAGTATGGTTACATAAAGCATAGTCCTAGTGTCAAAGTAGCTTTTATCCATAGATTTAATTGATGGAGAATAATTCTGTATCAAGTTTCGATATTTTTGAACCATTATTAAATAGAAAAAATACATTTATTCATGAATATAAATATCAGATATTCTGCGACGTCTATGATCTTGACACATTCTTATCTTTGTTTGTAGCGAAGACGGTACGGAACGTAGATTTGTAGACACATACCTCAATGATTGGAAAAATATGAAAGTATCTTAATTTGCTTTCAACCACATCAAATAACGAATCTCATATATCATGTACACCGCTTCATTCGGCAATTTATTTTACATATGGTGGTCAAGTTTACTAGAAACATTGCTATGCTTGTATGCACGAAAGAAGAAAGTCTTCTACCAACCAAATAATTGTGAAAAACTTCTAAAATGATATAGAAACTTACTGTTTTGAACCTTTTCTGAAATACGTAGTAGTGTTTCTAATTTCAAATATCTTGCTTAAAAAAATATTTGTCCTATTAATATCACAACTATACAAATATAACGATTATATTTGTTTTTGTTATGTTGGTATACGACCTTCCTCTTTTGTGGATACGAAAATAGTAAGTTTCTCATCTTATTATTCATTCGATGCATCTTCTTCGCGTAATCAGTCGTGATTATAGTGATGAGTCATTCATAATTTATAGTTCACACTGCGAAATAACAGTAGTAATTCATTTGAATTCACTTTCTACACATAATAATCATGTCGAACTTGACCACACACTTGACACATGCACATATTAGCCATAATTATAACAGGTTGTCTAAAGGTCGTTGCGAAGGTCAGTGCTTTCTTTACCCTCTTTTATGATAATCATTTTCTCATCACGTCATTAGTATTTGATTTTTATATTTGGTTATGGAATGAGAGTTTTGATATTTTTTCTATTAGCTGATTTGTGTTTATGCTGGTGACAGAGATTAGAAATGTTGTTTTCTTTTTATAGTATATAAACAAAGAGTTCAGTGAAAAATCCAGTATTTAATTAAAAAAGTTAATTTTAAATGTGTTTGAAAAATCCACAATCGTCATGGCTCAACACACATCAAACTATCTTTTTAGTTTATACATGCACTGACTTGTAAATGGAATACTATTCATTCGTATTCTGTCGATTTTTAAGAACGTATTGGTTATTTGTTTTGACCACTGATGACAAGTGATTTTTCATTAATGTATACACGAACAAATAAAGTGTGAAAACTGATAACAGAAATATTGACCAAAATTTTAAAAATATTTTCAAAACACACTATCCAAATAATGAGGAAAATTTCTGAAAACTCGACAAACATTTTGAATTTGGTTCCATTTAAAATGTTGTATTTGGAATATGTACTCAGAAAAAAATGCACAGTCATGACCTCGGATCTGATTGTATTAAATAAACTATTTTTCGCATGTTTTGAACTATTTTTAAAGTATTTTAACTGTGACCTCTAAGAGCTACTACACAAGTTTATAACAAAAATAATCACATTTCAATCATTAATTTTAATATATTATTAATATTAATTTAATATTAAATAAGCTTGTTAATCAAAAGACCAAGTGATTGGACAAATAATTATATCTTCACTTGAAATAACCAGGAAAGGAGTTGGATTCAGTGATTGTGTGTGATAATATCACATAAGCATAAGGAAAAGAAATATAATAATTTCAAATATTTCGAAGGCTGCAATATTGTTTATTGTGCGATTTTATATCTAATACAAAATAAACTATATTATAATTATAAACTAAACATAGAAAGAACATAATTCTTCTAAATAAACATCAATATATATATGTGGACAATTCAATGTTGCAGCCGTTAGTTGTATTTTATTCCGTCAAAACGCTGTTGGCTGTATAGTCAAGCATGCTGGACCTAAAACATACGGAAACATGGCTGAGTAATAGAATAATATGCGGTGTGGAATAACATGTTAATGTGTTATAATGACCGGGTAATGTATGATTAATAAGTGAAAAGAGTTTCATCGGACAGTCATAAAAAGAAGTCCGCGTAATAAGTTAGAAAATGCAGTGAAAAAATGCTCCAGTCCTTGTAGAGATTTCTCTTAGAGTCGGAATTTGTTCGATGCAGTATTTTTTCTGGCGTCAACCAAGAAAGTGATGGTTGAGTTATTGATGAAATGACTCATTTATAACTTTGTTATGGTTGGAGCGTTTTAAATGTAGAAATATTGTAATTGATATATGTGCAGTGAGAAGGTTATATAGTTATTAGATATGTGGACCAAAATGGCAGATATTCACGTCAATAACACAAAATAAGAATGGTTTTCATGAAGACAGAAAGTATAATTAGGTGAACCGGCGCTGCCTACTGCCATAACGCTCGCCTGTCAATTTTTTTCATATTGTATACTTTCTTCTATAAATGAAGGTTGGGACCGTTAGGTTAGGGTAGTGTGGTTTGAGTTGTGGGCGTTATAATGCACACAAAGCTATTTATTCACCCAAATTTATTGAGTAAAACTTGAAAATTATGCTATGTATTTTAATTTTAGTAACTGAAATTTAAAAAACGAGATATTTATATGAACATAAAAATAGAAAATTCATGAATTGAAAGAATATTTAATATAGTATTCATTGCTGATTTTATAAAAACCAAATAAGGTACACAAATAATTTTCATTTTTTGAAATCCACGTGATCTGAATGAAGTGGGAAAAAGTTTCTTCTGATAATTTCGTTGGAGAGTTTTTTCAACTAATATTCACTACTAAAGTTGATCACCATGCTTTTTCACTGCCCAAAAGACCCCACTAACAGCGAGATTATTTGGGGGAGGGGATATACAAATAATCGGATCGTAATGTAGGACGTTGAATAATGAACCCACGCCTTATTCGGGACTTGAACCCACGTCTGATTTGACTCGTTTAATCGATTTTACGATCAATCTTATTGAAATTTTCTCTCATCTTTACGAATGAACCATCCTAAATCATAGATCATGCTTAATTATGCTGCATAACAGCATAACATCATCTTTGACACCCACCTGAGTTTCGTAAAAGCAGCCGCTAGATAATAACCGACGTCTCACTAAGCGCTGTCGAGCGCTAGTTTACCCCCAAGCGGCGTACTCGGCGGCCTTCTTGGCGGCCAGATAGTGGCTGTGGGCATGGCTGGGGACGGGGGTGGCAGCGGCGGCTGCGGCGGCGGCAGAAGCGTGGGCGGCGTTAGCGGCGGAGGCTGGAATGTCAGAGACTTGAAGTAGTATCATCGAAAATTTGATCAATCTCATTTTTTTTTGGTAGATAAAGGGTATAAGAATACCACTAGGTTGATGTAGTGATCTCACCAATAATGAGGGATTTAAGGGCGGTCTTGATCACCAACGTAAATGATTGATGGAATATTTTGTTTGACTGATGATCCTAGCAAATTTAAATCATAGTGTGGAAGAGAAATTTATATTGCCAATATAGAGACCTATACGCCGTAGCAAAAGATAATATTAATATATTTTAGAGTTACACGTTCACTGTGGTCATTTGAATTTTGAATTTCAAGATTACAAATGAGAAAATGTCCAGTTAACTTCACTCATCATATTATCTATATTTCACAAAATATTATTGATGTTTTATTTTTATTTCATATCTAATTTACCGTTCTTCAAAGTATATTAGGTGTTTCTACTCTTACTCATATAATGTAAACTCATTCGAACCGTTTCCAAACCGTTTAATTTCTACAGTGACAAAAAAATTCGCTGAGAGCGAATTATTTTCTCATTAACATGATACATTAAACAAACATGTGAATAGAAACTTTGCAATAACTAATAGACTATGATAATTATCATAATAGTTATTATCTTGAAATATAATTATATATAACTATGGGGTATTGATTCTTAGCTTTCATCAACTTGATAACTTAATAACTCAATAACTATAATATTTTCAAGATTTCATATTTTTCAAAAGATTTCTCATAATTTACAAAACCTTCAAGGTGTGCGTATTTTTATTGTCCATTCGTTTTCAAATAATTTCAATATATTTTTTGATACTATCGATAGAAACAATTAAAATTGGATCGTTGTCACGTGGATATTTTCCAATGTGGAAATGGAAATATTATGATATGATGAATAATATTTCGGGGAGTGTTCATACCTGCGCTCCTCTGGATGGCAGCAGCAGCTGCGTGCGCAGCTTCAGACCTCTGGATAGCGGCAGCAGCTGCAGCAGCAGCTTCGGACCTGTAGGAAGAAACACGATTGCTATCGATTGTGTATATTTCATAGATATAGATTGTATATCGATTGTATATCGATTGTATTTCGATCGATTGAGCTGTTATTTGCCATTCGTATCACTCTGAATGTGCATTGGTGGATCGAAAGTCGAAACTCACAAGTACAAATGTTTGTTGATACTGGAGAATATCGGAACTATAAAATATTTTAATTTAGATCGAAGTAGGCCTATATGACGGAATATGTTAATTCAACGTTAGGGGTTCACACAGCTGATCTTTGGGAGTTCATCTCACTTTTTAAATTTATAAATATATTTCTTTCATTTCAGGTGAATTGGTATGATCCTGAACAATTGAAGGGTATACAAAGGATCAAAGTCGTGGGGTGCAACCAATGTTTTTAACCCTCTATCTGAAACTACAGAGGACTGAAGAATATATCAAGGCATATATAATATATCATATGAGTTATTTCAGGTGAATTGGTATGATTCTACAAATTCAATGGTGAAAAGGATTAAAGTAATAAGGTACATTTAACGTTTTTGACCCTCTGTCTGAAACTACAAAAGACCTGAAGAATATATCAAGAAATATAGAATATAGAATATAGAATATAGAATATATAGGAATATATCTCTTTCATTTCAGGTCAATTGGTATGATTTCAAACAATCCAAGAGTAATGAATCAAAGTTATGGGGTGCAGTTAACGTTTTTAACCCTCCATCTGAAATCCAAGAAGACCGAAAGCTACCAGCGATAAAATGATCAATCATGTCATAATAAAGTCTCACCTCATTGCTGGTTACCACAATACGGATGAATAATCGAATCGATTTATCTCATGAAAAATAATAATTATTTCTTTCTCATAATTTGTGGAAGATTTACAGGAAGAAAGTGGAAGTTATAGAACGTACCTCTGGATGGCGGCTGCAGCAGCGGATTCCTTGGCAGCGGCGATTCTCTGTTCAGAACGGAGAGTCTCCTTCAATCTGGAAGATATCAAGTAAGGGAATCAGACAACAACAACAACAACAATAATTGGTCAATTGAACTGAAATACACTTCTTTTTACGAGAGTTGAAGGTTTTCTACCAAATTCACAAACTCAAAATGTCAACGTTATATTTGTGGAGCTGTAATATTTAAGGTTTGATGATTTTTCCGGATAAGATTTAAGATCACAAACAAATCTACATCTTTCGAAACCGTCAAATGATTAAAACTGCAGATATTTTTTTTCCAAATTTCCGAAGTTTCTACAATTATGACTAAATCTCTTGTGTTGGATACTGGTATAAAAAACTCTCATCAAGATTTAATCACACTTGCAATGTTTTCAGTCAGTGGACTTTTCAAATCTTTCTCAAGTAGTTTTGTGTTTACAGTGAGCAATGTACCAAAATGTTTCAGTGTCCAAACTTGTCCAAATGTTGAATAATCATCTACTTTTTTTAGGAGTCTCAGCATTCAAATACACATTCAGTTATATAATTTAAAAGCTTACTTCAAAATTATACTGAAAGTAGGCTATTAGTTGTTTTCAGATCATTAAGCTTATGATTAAATAATATATTAGTAAAAGCTCTTACAAATGAAAGCTACTCAAATATTTACTGTGATCACCAAAACATTGTGATACATTGCCATCTAGATAACGTTTACGGTACATTTTACAATATATAATTTTGATTCAATTGTCGTTTGAGAAGACTTGGAACTTTGTTTTTAATTACATCTTTACTTTGTTTAATAAGATCTACGTGTCAGATGCTGTGTAGAGAGATGTTACGTGCCAGTTCGTCGGATGATCTATGAATATCGTGCAACGTCTTGACAGAATAACGGAGAATGTGAGGCTTCTAATACGATTGCTTGCTAAGTAAATGTGAGTTCAAATTGAAAAAAAAACTTCTTCAGTATGAGAAAATTATTTGAAAATTTTATTTCAGATCAAGTATTAAAATTTGTAATTATTGATAGATTGAATCTCACGATTTACATATAAATCACGCATACGTATTTGAATATCTACCTATATCAAGATTTTTGTCTATAATTTTTTTATTGTGTAATGAATATTTTTTAATCATGATTTCCATTATTTCTCGGGTTTTTTCGAGGTTGTTTATTAACATATCTCTCTTCCTTCAGACATTGGAGATATTTTTTTCAATTAGTTGTTTCCATTCGAAAGAGTAAAAAATTTATATGAAAATGAATTATAAATCAGCTTATCATCGTTCTATAATTATTCATAGTATATTTCTTCATATACATTTTGAAAACACCACATTCAGTTTTATTTAATCACACTTTTTACTACTTTTTATGCTACTTAATGACCTCAACAACTATGTTATGCGAGGCTACGAATGAACGCGTGTGATGAAGATGGAAGTATGTTCACAAACACCAATAAAAACGAAGGGACTAGAACCCGTACCCATCAGAGCATTGCCCTAACTGATGACTCAAATGGTTGTATATTTTTATTTGTCAAATTTGACAACTACGCATGAACTATACTTACGCATTAACCCTCTGTTGGGCGAGCGACGCCGCGGCGGTGGCCTCCTTGGCTTGGGTGAGGGCGGCGGCTACATCGTTGGCGGCTTGGGCGGCGGGTGAAAGGTGTCCGTGCTTGTATGAACGAGCCCAGCCGGGGGCGGAGGACCAGCCGGGGGGTCCGGCCCATCCAGCGGGTCCGGCCCATCCAGCGGCGGCGGGATCTTCGACGGCCCATGCGTTATAGGAGGCGGGTGTGGCCCATGCTGGTGAGGAAATGTATATAGACATTGTTGAAATTAGTTTACAACAATGTTCACTTAATTGTGTACTTCAATCATGACTTTAGTATCAGTTCATTTGCCCCCATTTTTCCTAGTCTGTGATGATCTTACAAGTGTGCTGTCTTCCTAAATATTAATGATAACAATGTTGGAAAGTCCACTATGTTTCTGGTGATAATAAGACTGATTATTTTATATTCAAACTTTGATTGTGTTTTATAGAGAAAATTGTTATGTATGCTCTTCTAATACCAGTTTCCTTGCCGTTTGTGCGACTGAGTATTAGGGAGAATAGTATTTGGTTTCCTATGCGTGTCATATACGTGTCGCAACGTACGTGTCATACCGTTGTCAAGACATCTTGCGCTTCTAGACCCGATTTTTTCTGTCCCCCCTCTTTGCCTTTTATTTACTTATGAAGCAATCATACATATATTTTGATAAGTATTTTTTGAGCAATGTTTTCTAATATTGTCTTCATTCAGCAGTTAACATCTAATACTTATGTTTATAATATCAAATACACTTATTTTTAAATGAATACAACTTTATAAGTTTTGAAACTTTATAATTTTTTTTATATTTCAACGAGCTGGTGAAAATTCGGTACCCCTTGAACATTTGGTAGGCCTGTGCCTTAATAGAGCCCTAATCGTAGCTGGTGATATATCTATAATGTTTTATGAATCTTACCGCCGGCGGCGTAGCTGGAAGCAGTGCTGAACGGGTTGGATGGAGGGACATAGCTCGACGCGCCGTATCCCAGACCGAGCAGACCGCGTTTGGTATTCTTCTTGTCCTTCGATTCGGTGTCTTTGGTAGCAGTCACCAGGGCGACCACGCATAAGACGGCGAAGAGGGCGAAACACTGGAAGGAGGCAATACACTTTTATATCCGTTTGGACCAATCCAACAAGATGCTGTACAGATCCACGAGAGGAGCCACAAGAGATCTCGTGAATCACGAGAGAGATCCACGAGAGAAGGTCGATTTGTGTAGATGTGGTGTTTTTGAGTTGAACATAACCGTTATATTTGTGTAGATGTGGTGTTTTTGAGTTGTCAAGATTTTTCAGGACGAGGTTTACAAGAAGAAACGCAATAGCATCTTTCGAAAGCTTACAATCCTCAAAGTTGCTGCGAATCACTGAATGTATTACACTATTTAGTTGGTGGACGATATTCTATTTTTCGGGTGTATTTTGTTTTTATATTGGCTACATAGGCAAATGGTCTACAATGACAATTACACTTCTATTGAATAAATGGAAATTACAAATCTGAGGGAGGGGAGGCTTATGCCAACCACCACAAGATAGGAGGATCCTTAAATTAAAATAATATGCAGATTGATATGAAGAAAGGTGATGAATGAGAAGGGAATATGTTAATATTAATTCACCAAAAATTTGTAATGATTTTTCTCAAGACTTGTGAACCCGATTTTTACCAATGTATATGATTTTTTTTTATATGTTCTCTGTTACTGTTATATACAGTACGTCTATGAACCACTAATCAAATGTCCGAGCTCACTTACTAGATACTTCGGAGAAAAGAGTGGGCCTACAAGAAACTGTCATCCGCGTGGTAAGATGAGCGAGATATTAAATAAAGATATTCAAATTATTATTTGTAGGCCCAATAGAAATCTACACACATAGATTCTCAAAAACTCTGTGTTCGTTATTGATTTACATACAACTCAAAAATTATTTTTCCCGTATGAATATTTTTTTTACAATTTGCGCTGTATTATTTTTATCGGTATTTTCCGAATTTCAAGCGTCAGTTTTTCGAAATATAATTTTTCAATTGTTACCAGATGCTATACACTATACAGTTCGTATTTAGAAGATGAGTTTAATGTCAAGAAATTATTTTCATGTGTATTGGTTTTTCCTATGACCTGTGAAGCGCGCACAAAAAATAAGAATAAATCTCATTTGTTACAAATGTGAGAAGAAAAATATACCATTTTCAAAATGAATTTCAGAATAAACATTGAATCGTAAATTAATGAAAAATAAAATCACCATTAAATTCTGATTATTTCGATTTTTTTTTAAACTCAATATTTGAAACAAATGATTGCACACGATGATTTCATGTTCTCTCTTGTATCCAACCGATGTACTGTGACTTACCACTTGGTTCTTCATTGTTGTATATTTGTTATTGTAGTTGACTCGATGTGAACTCCAAATCAACTGATGCTCCTTCATTGGCTTCGTACAGTATATATACCCCAACCAAACCCATTCAAATACCATATAGTCGACTAGCATTCATCCCCTTAAAGTTAACCTAGTGAAGGACTTTGCGGAAGAAGCACACACCCATCTATCCCATGGTCCATCATGAGCCATCCATTATCATTATAATTATTATTTACTTTCACGCGCTCTCTTGATACAAATATTTTCCTTTTTTAGATAATTGTAATTATATAGAGGTATAGGATCTTTATGTTGGTTTTCGTAATTTTGATTGCATTATATTTTTGTACACGATCTTTTTGCCTGGGACGCACGTAGTGTAAAGGAATTCGTACGCGGAAATTTGTCAAGTTATGGTAGATATGATGGTGGAGTGTAGATTTGTAGATGTTTTGTCTTCACGATTATTGTTAACAATGTTGAAATGATGAGGAGATAGGTAAATTACGGTCAATTTGTAATTATTTCATTCAATCTAATTTAAATCTAATGAAATCTGAATATTTTTTCTGGAGACGCAGACGTATACAACTCAGTACTGCATAGTTTTAGGGCCAAATCAGTTCGACAGCTAAATCATTTCGAAGTTAAAAAAAAAACTATAATAGACTAGACGAAAAATGTTTGAAAAACAAATCTCTTCAATAAAACTTCGAATGAATGGTTATAAGGATTTAGCGTGACGCGTCAACGACGTAGTTATATTGCGCCTACTTCAAATCCATACTGAACATAGATAAAAATATGAAACGCATTTTCACAAAGTTTCATTTTAGTCACACTAGCCGTTTTGAAGAAAATAATTATTCAAAGACTAAATTTTCATTAAATAGTTTGAAATAGTGGTTATTCTTCATTCAGCATCTTACGCATTTACACGGCTTTGTAGACTTGACAGTTTCAAACAAGATGCGTAGAGTTCTCGAGTTTATTTCATATAAGTCAAGGTGAGTAGATTTTTCGAGTAGACTTCGTACAGTAAATATCTCGCTCATCTTACAACGCATATGCTGCGTTTGCCTAGTAATACAGCTTATATCTGCCGTTGTTAAGGGAAAGAAGAGAACATTGAAACTTGTTTCAAAGTTGAACATATCAATATCTGTGTGTTAGTTTATTCTCAATTCCAATGCTTATAATGTCCGGATATATCACAAAAAAAAAAAATACTTTAATGTTTTCCGGACTTCAACTGGAAGAATTTATCTGTGGCGAAAAGGTTTGGTCACAAACATCCAAAAGTCATATCTTTAGGACGTCCCAAGTTAGAACCAATATATAAGCCACCCTCGGTAGCTCGGTCAGCTGAGGCACCGCTTCAGAAACTGAAGTCACTGTTGGGCGTGGGTTCGAGTCCCGCATAAGGCATGGGTTTTTGTAAGCGTCCTTTCACTTATCATCACTTCATAATTTCATTATCATCTGCTCATTCGTACCCCCGTATAACCTAGCTGTTGGTGGGGTCGTTAAGCAAACAATAATCATCATAGAACCAATATACTGAGTTGGGACCAATATTGGTCAAAAATAGTCTCAACTTGAGACCATTACTGGTCCAACTCAGTAAAATGGTCCTAGCTTAGGACCTCCCAAAGATAATATGAATGGCTCTTTGTAAATCCGGGACCATGGTGTCAAAATTACTTGTTCTCAATTCACAATAGTCTAAAGAAAATTATTTATAAAGGTGACGAGACCACCTCGAAGTCTTAAAACAACCAAGAGGTGCCACTTTTGAACGATCCTACTCATTCATTCTCAGCCTGAATCAAGACAAATGATTGCACACCAATAATTTGATGTCAATAACAATTATGAAGAACAGTTCAAATATAAGTTCTCGATACAATTCAGGAACCCAACATTTTTATCAGTGGTTCATTCTTGTTTGTACCTATGTAGATTGAAAATTATTGAACTCATCAAGTTATTCGATGTCTTTATGCAAAAGTACAGAAAATTTCAATTCAATTCTTTGATTTTATTCAAATTAACCTCAGAGCCAGAGAAATTATCTTTAAAGAGTATTACATAGTGATATTGTGCATTTTTATTATCTTGGGATCTATCTTGAAATTATCTTAAAATTGTATCACATAGTAAAATTGTGCAATAACGTGTATTACCCTTATATTTTTACTTCCAATATGTTGAGAAGAGTAACAATTCATTTGGATTAATAGATAAATTAAATGGACCATACATTATTTCCCGAATGATTTGTTTCATTTTACGAATTGGATCATCCTCAGCCCTTATTGAGATGCCATGATTTTGTATCAAATTTCGAAGTTATTTGAAAAATTGAAATATTTGGGCGAACGATGATTTTGTATCAAGTTTTTGACTTTATTGGAAGAATGTAATCAATTGAAAATATCTCAGAATATAATTGAAATAAATTTGTCTGTTACAGGTTAAACATGTCTCATGGTTTGATCTCCGGATTCATAAAACTACCAATCTATCGCACGTTAAACACGATTCTTCTGGTAAATATATAAAGTACCATCATTATGTTTGAATTACGACGTGTCTAGCGATCGTCTACATCAGAATTCAACTGTATAATCATTTTTCGATTCTTGGTAATATAAGAGTGAACTAATTACTTTTACTCAATTGACATATATATCATATGAAAAAGAAATATATATATATATATATATATATATATATATACATATATATATATATATATATATATATATATATATATATATATATATGTATATATATATATATATATATATATATATATATATATATATATATATATATATATATATATATATATATATATATATATATATAGCGTATCAACTAAAAGGTCATGTCGATTTCCCGACGAGGTGTTATTTTTCAGTGAATCCTATCGAATATGATGTATATAAATATATATATATATATATATATATATATATATATATATATATATATTCATAAATACATATATATATATATATATATATATATATATATATATATATATATATATATATATATATATATATATATATATATATATATATGATACTAAACAACATGATATTTACGTCTCTTCCACACGGCCCAAATAGCTATACTATAAAACTATAACTATAACTGTATAACATCCACTCACATGAATATTATGGATGAATATCAATAAAAACAGATGAGGAAAACATATTTTTGGTATCGTAAGAAGTATGATTTTAAAATTCCAGTGATGACAGTTTTTTCAGAAGTTTGGTTATTCTCATCACAGAATATTTTCAACTGAAGAACCAGAATCTTCATCATAAAAATGTTGATCATCAAAATAATGGCGTAGTTGAACTCGAAATAATTGTGGACAACATTTTTGAGAACCCTGAATTCTATGACTATGGAATGAATTGACGACTCGAAATAGGCGTGGCTTCACCAGTCGGCCAGTTAGATCTATATAATTTCCGTTGATGTGGAGATATACTCCGATTGTATATTTGAATTTCACCTCAGTTCAAACAGCCCCGTTGATGGATGTTATGATTTGTAATGTCAATGGGGCGGAGAATGCGAGTCCGCTGATATTCACCACATACCATAAATAGAAGACGAATTACAGTTTCTCCTATAATTCCTAATATCATAAAATAAATAATGATAAAGAAGGAGACTTCCCCATCTCATATATATTTGAAAATGTAATCGTTTTTCAATATAAAATAGCGATTACCTTTCTCCATCAAAGCTCAATTTTTTTCATGAGATTTTACAAAATCATACAGCAAAACATATTCGATCAATTTTAATCGCCATCTATATTAATAGCGACTGACAGTACCCTAGAAGACTCCATATGGTATCAATTAAAGACATTATAAACCATTGTTTACTAGAAAATAGGTTCGATTATGAGGAAAAGATTGCACATCGTGATTACTCCCTTGCTATAATAATGTGAGACATTAAAGGGTACTCCATATAATGAGTGATACAAAAGCAGATATATCTTGAATAATTATAAGTATACTTCTAGTGAAGGGTGAACAGGAATGTGAGAACTTATATCTCTCCAAACGTATTGATTGATCTATGGTATAAATCAGTGAGGACTGATTGGATGATCGAACATCAAGTTATACTTGTTCTCAGGCAAGTTGGACAAATATTAAAAAGTTTTCCGGAAATTTGTATTCATCCTTATGATAAAAACGCTTCAAGAATATTCTGCTCGTGGGCTATCATCTACACACACACACACTCACACACACACATATATATATATATATATATATATATATATATATATATATATATATATATATATATATATATATATGTATATATATATATATATATAGGCCTATATATGTACATTTTTGTCAAATCATGAGAATGTGACCATTCTGGGACTTGAACCCAGAACGTCTTGGTTCCATTAACGATAAAAAAATGTTATCAAATATATATATATATATATATATATATATATATATATATATATATATATATATATATATATATATATATGTATACATGCATACATATATGTAAATGTATGCCCTCGAGCAAAAATTGTTGGAGCTTTTTTGCAATAAGGATTAATTAAAATCACCGAACAAAGTTCTTCATATATTGTATAATGAAACTTACTATCAATTACAAGCTTCATGTGAGCTCATGATGATAATCTCTTCGATGTATGATGAATCATTACATCAGAAAAATAATTGGTTTATTGAAAAATAAACACAAATTCGTACAGTGAAGAAAGCTATTTCTTCATCTCAGTCACAATTTGAATTTCAAATGTAAAATTGATTTGCCACACATTGTTTACGTACACCAAGAGGTGAATTTTTTAGTTTTCTAAAATTTCATATTTCATTTGCCACATTTTTCATTTTTTAAATGCATGGATCTCATCACTCTGGGATGGATTGGAAAATTTAGACTCATTCCAAATCCGATTTTCATTTCAAATTATATTCATGTGTACATCTAAGTGATGAAGAAAGTTAAAAATCAACGTTAGTAGGTGAAGGCCAATAATAGAGTCAAATTCACTCTTCGATTTTCATCAAAACTATATCTTCGAATCTATTTATAAGTAGTTTTTCTACACATATCTTACAAGTCACATTCCAATTTAATTAATAATATAATTATATGATTCATGTTTGCGTATTAAAACACACTTTCCGAATTGAAAACCTAATATGTTCTAAGAAACTTGAATTTTAATTAAAAATTCACAGTAATATTCAGAAATGGCGTGTTAGTAGTAGATAAGAAATCGTATTAATACATTATGACGAAATCACAATTGCAGTAGCATTTTTAAATTCCCTTACCAACCTAACGGGAGACAAACGGACAAGTTCGCCCAACTCAGTACCTCTAGAAAGTTTTCACGATCACGAAAAAGTGTTAATTAAAATTAAATTACGAAACTCCTCCAGTTTTAATTAATTCAATCGAGTTATGAAGAAAACAAATCATATCTGTAACAATTATTTATTTTATTATATAACACAATTTCAAAATCGTACATTTGATAACATTGGTACAAAATTAAAAAAATATATGTGACTTTGAATTAGAAAACATAGATATACAATTATTATTATAATAAATATTCTAGTCCGAAACCATACCATCCCTAAATGGGAATTAGGTTTATTCATCTAATAATTGAAAAAAAAACAATGCATATTGCAAATATGGAATAATAATAATTATATATAGAGCCTATAATGAGATAACATAACACTACATAACTATGTCTGAATCTATTAAAAGTATTTATGTACTCAGCCTTTGGCATTACAATGTTGGTTGAACAAATAACACATTCTAAAATATTCTTCTTCAAAAATAAAAATAAGAATTTTACATTCAATTCCACGATACAATATATATCAACATACTGATCGGAACATTTTGGCAACTCCAATAAAATTATATTTTCAATTAATAAAATACAAATCCAAAATAATATACATATTAGACATTAACGTTTCTAATTCCATTCGCTACACGTTTTTTGAGATTATCGCTACTCACAACCTTTTGTTGAATTTGATAATAAAAATCTCTCTGCACTTCGGGACTGATTTCAGAGTAATACCCTACGTTGTCCCGTTCGCGAACAGGCTGAGATGGTTTCTTATGATCGTCCCTGACAACTTGGCGATGCTCGGGACTGAACTG
>OZ023331.1:41772696-41812696 GCA_964007535.1 Brachyptera risi | reverse complement strand
ATTTTAACAGGGTTTTTGTTTGTGAGTAATTTCGCGTTTTTCTGATACCTACGTTGGGAGTGCTGAATCTATACGATATATATATATATATATATATATATATATATATATATATATATATATATATATATATATATATATATATATGTATATATATATATATATATAGAGAGAGAGAGAGAGAGAGAGAGAAATATACACGATGTTCTATATTTAGTTGTGGATTCCTATTTTTTTTTAATTCGTTCTAAGAATTTGTTCCATCTTTAGAATGGATGAGTAAAATTGCTTTGAATGAAAAAAAAAATGTATTTGTTTAAAAATGAAATAACAATATTTGCTTATCTATTGTAGTTCATTTTTTGTTCGTGACCGATTTGCCTCAGTGAAGAAATGTTGGGTCGATCTTTTTTTATTTTTTTATTATTATCAGTTTTGTACATACAAATGAAAACACTGAACAGTCAAATACTATCCACAAAGTCTCCAAGGGAGACTAGACTGTGTGAAGAAAAAAATTATATTATATCTGTATATTGCTTAGCTCTAGATTTTATACATTAGTTTATGTATGGTGATTGAGAAAATATAAACATAATTGATAAATTGAGTGGAAAAAAGAAGAAATATGATCTACACGATGGACTATAATATCACAAAAGATACAATAACAAAAATACCAATGAAAAATAAATATGTGATCTACCAATACATAGAATGTGTTAAATGTGAGGAATTGTGGCTTGGTTGGTGCATCATGTAGTGAAGAATATATAAATGCAGTGGATGATACAATAAAGCATAATCAACAAAATGAGGAACAACAGTATGATGATTTAATTCCAGGTGGGTACAGTTTTGGCTATTGATGATTAAGTTACATAAAATTAAGAAACTCAAATTCACTCAATAACTGATAATGAATGAATGATATAATATCAAGAATAAAATAAGAAATAAATTGATTTTGTTTTATCAATGAATTATGAATGTAACGACGATCAATGCATACTGAAGTTTCATCAAGAGGTGTTTAGAGGTTAAATAACCCTTTGGTCTGTATGCAAGAACAATTCCAATACGCGAGGTGTTTGATGAAAGCAAATAATTCATATTCTTTCGAATGAAATTCAAAGATTCTAGGGATATATCATATTTTTCAGGTTACCATAGAAGATAGAAAGTTGAGGGTATACAAACTAATACTTTTTTTTACTTCGAAACTTGATTCAAAATCCAATTGTTATCCGATTGGACGAAAGGGCGATCTTACCACCCCAACAAATACTGATAATACAAACTAAAAGTGAAATTTTGAACGGAGAAAACCATTTTGGGAAGATTGATGTTCATTTATTACAACAATGTGTGACATCATTTAAAATAAACCTATATGTTTCACATGTAAAACTGATTAAGTTCTACATTTTATGATTTACTTTAGTTCCTCTATCCATATTAATTTGTGTATTGATTTTTCAATGCATGGACTCTAATATTACGCTCTAGGGAGATAGCATATGTTTGTCAAGTTACATAGCAACAGTAAAAGTAGATGTAAACAGACTAACACATTGGAGAAAACACTTTTGTTGAGATTGTTGTTCATTTGACACAAAAATGTTTGATATCAGTAGTTGAAAGAAGCGAATAGAGATTGAAATCAATTCTTCAGGTCAACTGATGAAACGAAATTCGAAACCATAAGGACATACCGCAAACATTTCTGCACTGAAAATCAACACTAACAAAAAAAGTGAGAATTCTGTACAACCAACAATCTACGTCATTCGTGCGGGTATCTAAAGATTTTTTCAAAACTAACCGACATCGTTTATTGACATATAACATTTATTCCAAAGTTTTTGTTGTCATTAAAATGTCGATATTTTTTTTTATAGTTCAATCGAGATCTTTTATTGACAAAGTGTGACACTTTGAATATCCGCTCGAAAGTGAATTGCTTTATTAAAGTGAAGCAAGATGAATTACCGTTGCAATGCAATTACAGGTGCGAAACTGTACATATAGCTGTTCGTAAAAACATATTATTATGAACGTTTATTTGACCGGAGAAAATACAATCATTTTTTTTTCGAATTAAATTGTTATGAACATTGTGTCGTATTTTCTCTTCGAACGATAAATTAAACTTGTGATATTGGATGAGGATTATATTCTGGAGCGGTTTTTCGATGAGGTATCATTATAAAGTATAAGTATAGTCATATTGAAGAAAATATTAATGAAGTTGTGAAGCATTATGATAAAATTGAACAATGTCGGTAACAGTTTTTTTGCCTTTCATAGAAATTCATACAAACATTCAAGTTTCACGATTAAATAATCAAAATTCGTTTGATTTATAGCAATGATCATAAAATAATTGTCATAAATTATTGTTAAAATACATTGTTTTACATAAACTAAAAACTTCAGTGACTTGTATTTGGTTTCTGAACATGAAAAACGTCAAGGGAACACAAATATCACAGGATAATAAAAACCGACCCGATTATCATTGTTGGAAAGAGACAATTAATTGAGCATTTCTCAGTAGACAACATATACATATTGTTTATTGACATGTTTTCTAGCTTTGAGATAGATAAGAGATTGGAAAGAGATGAGGAAGAAGATTCAATTGGATGGGAGGAGGTACGATTATATAGGCGGGCATGAGTGGAAGGTGAGGGTGAAAATTGTCAACGACAATGTTGAGCATAACTCGTTTTAGCAGAGACCTGAAATATAATGGAATAACATGGAAAGGGCTGTAATTGAGGAATTGGGAAAATCGAAGACATGTTATATACTATCTATCACCTGTAGGGTTTGATTTGCAGTAAATTTGAAATAAAATTAATAAACAAATACATTCAAGGGACTGATACCTGAATCTGTCTAGACATAGTTCCAAAATAATAAAAATTTATGTGATTAATCATGCTAAGCTTGTATACAAACTGAATTAAATTAATTCCGATCATTTTTTTTTTCAAATCTCAGAGACTTCTTAATAACTTGAATACACTTGTTTTTTGTTGAGATATGAGAAATACGATGTTTAATCTCACTATATTCCCAAATCTCGATATTAATTTTTTCATAATTATTCTTTGTTTAATTCGACGCTGAATCGATCTGGCCGAAATTAACTCGATGAAAGTCAATTCTCAGAGTTATGAAAAAGTAACTCAATTTCGATCACTTGATACTGAGCTACCTCAACAGGTCACTACCCATTACATAATCACAACACTTTTTCACTGTTTCAAGATTTTATTTCCACTAAAAAAATATATAGGAAGTTCATTTCTTAATTTATTCTAAACTGTGAGAACTATTAGAAATTATTAAGACGGATCGGAGTTTACGATCTACAATTAAAAAAGTTTTATCACCATCAATCAACTGTAAACCATGACTATATTTACTAGAGTGATTTTTCTGATAGACATAGAAAAAAAAACCGGTGACATTCTCTATTTCGGTTCAATTCGGTGATATTATACAAAGAGTTGACAGAATGATTGTCACGATTAACATCTTTTAATTGTATTTTAATTGATCACAGTTATGAGCAATGAACCGGAAGTGGTCGGATATGAATGAATAAAACATTTAAAAAAGGTAAGTGTTTATTATATACAGTAATAGCACCTATATACACAGTTATTAAGGAAGGAAACAATTTGCGAATTCATGTAAAACATAGCAACAATAGTAATAAATATATACTAATAACTAATTATTCAATAAGATTTATAGCAGAGTATAATATGACATTTGATAATAATAATAATAGATATCACTCTGGGGTTGATTTGAAATGCTCCATTGATAACATACTCTATCTTTCTAGAGGAAAAATGTAATAATTCATTGAGATATATATATTATATGTTTATCGATAGAGATGAAAAGTGATTCGATTTAAAAAAATTAGCATAGTCATGGACGTATTCGAATGATAAATATATGAAGATGTATCATCTCAAATTCAAAACTGGTTATTAGAACTGAAACTGAGGTACACAGAACTGAGGAGATGTAATCTAATATAAATTATTTGATTACTGTATAATTACATTTGTATTTAATCAGAATAACTTTTCCGTGATACATGAAAAGCTATACATAAATTGAAACAATTCTTTCATATACATTGTCAAATTAATTCAATTGTATATGTTCCGATCTAACATCCGTAATAACAATGTTTATCAGTATCATGTTTTTTTTTGTTTATTACAATGAATGCACACACTTCATTTTTAAATATTCATATCACCAGGAACACATATTTAATCACACATTAAGAAATTGTATGTTTATTTCGAAGAAATTTACTCTCAATAACATGTTCAAAAACAAATACTTGGAGTAAACGAAAATGTTTTCACTAATATTGAGTCGAAATAATTACGAAAATCGAATCCAATTAATCACTTTCATTCTCTCGCTTCCTTGACGTCACAAAGATCACATATATAGAAATTATTTGTTGGAAATTTAGCTCTGAATCATTTCAAAATCTCAAATCAAATCTTCTAATTTTAAATCTTGAAAATATTCTGATATTATTGTGACGAAATGATTGAAATTTCATTAATGATTCTATGTCTCGTAAATTAAAATGATGAGTAGAAAACTGAATTAATATATGGAAAAAAAGTGATGTAATGAACACGCTGTCGGTGTCACCCCCCAAAAAAGGTAGGGTTTTAATCGGTAAGAATCTGACACTCCCCGCAATTCACCCCGCGGGGGTCTCATGCAAGATTTACCCTCCTCACAGAAAAAAATGAAAAAAATTGATGACTAATCTGCATCAAATACAGTGTATGTTTTTTCTTTTAATAACATCAAAACTTGATACAAAATCATTGTTCCCCAATTGAGGCTGTAGATGTAAGGAAGGATCGTTCATCGTTTATCAGTGTATGATGGAATGTAAACAAAAAAAGAGAGGAACCATTCCCCTCCATTCTATTTTCATCAAATGGGCTATTTATTGGGAAGGGTGTGTTCAAAATCATGATTGATATAATCAATTAACTTGATACATTGTTGATTAATTAAAAAAATATTCATCACTATTATTATTTTTTCCTCTGAAATTGATGTTCCTGAGATAAAAATGATTTTTGAGGAATGATGATTGATCAATAGACATTTTTTTGAAGACATTATTGCATTTAAAGTCAATTCACTTGAACAATATATATTAAATATATACATATATATACATATATTCATACATATGATAATTCATATTTCATATTTGAGTGAGTATATAAAACAAATACAACACTGTTCATTCAACCAAGTGAAATATATTATATTCATCATATTAATAACAGATCTGTATCGTATTTTAATCAGCTCATATCAAGAGAAATTGAATAATTCAACCATTTGACTCATCAAACATGGTATAGTATTCTGAAAGCGTGTATATTGTGCCCATTCCTAATTAAATTAAGTAGACCTTTGCATGGTTTCCTCGAGTATTAAAACGGATCGGCGACTCGACGATTGTACTACGTTACGCATACTGAACGCGCAAAACGCATACGTCTACTTTCATTCAAGTAATAAAAATAACAATAATGATAATTTTCATTGAAACAATGTCAGTTCTATCACAAACAATTACTTTCATGCGGATATTGTTAATTGTTTTTGATATATATTTTTAAAAAGCATTGTTTTAATTGCTTCAATTCAATTTTAATTATGACTGTCATGGAATGTCATTGAAGAACAATTAATTAAATACATTCACGTAATGAATGGAAATACTTCGTATGAATGGAATGCTGATTGTTGTGTGAAAAGTTTGAATGTTATCTGGATATTTATATTACATTTTCCTGCTATTGTATTCAAACGAATACATTCATAAGACAATATTCAACCTAGTACGATAAGGATGCAATCAGTGATTTTTACAGGTTCAAATATCCATAATATAAATATATATATATATATATATATATATATATATATATATATATATATATATATATATATATATATATATATATATTTATATTTGAACATATATAAATATAAATATGAATATATATATATATATATATATATATATATATATATATATATATATGTATATATGTATATATACATACATATATATATATATATATATATATATATATATATATATATATATATATATATATATATATATATATATATATGTATATATATATATATATATATATATATATACATATATATATATATATATATATATATATATATATATATATATATATATATATATATATATATATATATATATATATATGTATATATTTATCTTCATATTTATATATGTTCAAATATATATATTTATCACCATATAATTATAGTTATACTGATATCACTTTGTATTTAGGTTCATTATCACCGATATTTGAGTTTATCACGAGTTTGATGCGAGAATAATGATTCTCATGATCATAACAAGCTTATCTCTGAATTATTTTTGTGATGTTATTTTTATTTAAAAATATCAGAATGTAGGCCTATGTATGAAACAGTACCTGAAGATTCAAAGTGTAAACTATCATCTTTGTTCACGTCATGTCAAAAACAATATATGCTATATCAACTATAAGATTTGAGCAATTATTTGAATCAAATTCAATCATGAATTATACGCTTACTTCTTATTCGCAATTATCCAGCGATGATTGGATCAGAATGTGATCACAATATTTCCCATATTCTAAAATAATTTAAGATACTAAAATCATTTACGTTTATTTTTTATTGATTGGCGGCGGCTTCAAATCAAGTGTATAAGAACTCGTGATCGGAAACTCAGCCATTCGCACGTTACTAGTCAAAAAATGTTGTGAATTAATTTTACCCACTGGTTTAAACATAGTCACAGATAATTTGCTGTTATAAGTAGCTAATTCTTTTTGTTGTCTCAACATATCCTGATGGTGCCATTCTTTTTCAGCTTTCAAAGCTTTATTGAATTGTTCCCGGGGTACGAAATTATTTCCAGATTTTCCTTCTCTAAATTTAATCATTTCTTTTTCACGCGTGATCAAAGTACTCACTGGTGTTGGACTTGGATGTCTCAAACGAACTATTTCTGTTTTCAAATTAGATGGCGCCAATTCGTAATGAATCTGTCCTAGACCTGCGTGATGTTGATGCTTCAATATATCGGCTATAGAATTCTTAACGGCCTGATGATGGGTTAAAGTATTTTTAGTCAAAACAATTGGTCCTTTATTGAGTTGATTTTGTATATGGATATTATTATTGATAGCTTGTTGTTGTTGTTGTTGTTGTTGTTGTTGTTGTTGTTGTTGTTGTTGTTGTAAGCGTGAAGGACCAATTGCTTCGTGGTAGAGTACACCGTAGTTGGGATTTTTTCCATTCGGATTAGGAACGGCTAGATTCATTGGAGTTGGTGGTGGAGGCATTAAATGACTAGGTAGCTGCCTTTCGAAATCACTTGGGGGGCCGCCCCCAAATGCTGGGTGTTTTTGATTTCCGAATATCGGTCGATTATGTTCCGGACCTACATTGCCGCCGAAGTTCAAGTGTGCGTGTTGAACTTGATTAATGGATGGTGCACCCACGTATTGATTTGAAGGGGGGATATTTTGACCACCTCCATTTTGATTGTTTGCGTTGGGTCTGAATAAGCCTTTGTGTAATCCGAAATGGTCTGCATTTCCTAGCGTTGGCATTGGTCCATTCTCACGGATAGGTGAAAATGTAGGTTTCAGTGTAGGTAGCGGCATGTTTTGAAAACTAGATAGGGTGAGAATATTGGGACCTCCACTCCCTGAGATCGGATTTTGCCCGTCGAATTGACCTCCATATTGCCCTTCCACGCTGAGCATTGGAAAAGAATTGAACCCAGGATGTAAATTATTCGTTAATCCTTGTTTGACTTGTTTGCCGATATTGATATTATCATTTATCGCGTACACATGTCCAGAAGAACTACCCATATCTTGAATGTGTATTTTTAAAGGTGCTATGCCTTTACCTCCGAAATTATTTTGTTGAATTAGATTGATACTATCTTTTAATTCATAATTGCCTGGATTTGAATGCGGATCCTGTACTTGTTGATTGGCTTGTTGATCAAACGCATGGCCATTCTGTTGATGCCCAAAATTAATTCGAATATTCTCTCCATTTTGTTCAAAGTTATGTTCATTCCCCAATTGATATGCGATATGATTTTGATTATTGCCTTCATTATGTGCAAATTTTTGTTCATTACTATGCGATTCTATATTCATTTGATTACTAGCTCCACCCTGATTCAACAAATGTTCTCCTCCACTTGCTTGGCTCAAGTGAAAACTCGGCGCATTTTGACCTGGATTATTTTGAGCATTTTCCAAATCGTG
The DNA here is from genome assembly GCA_964007535.1 of Brachyptera risi. NCBI lineage: Eukaryota > Metazoa > Arthropoda > Insecta > Plecoptera > Taeniopterygidae > Brachyptera > Brachyptera risi. The sequence continues at coordinate 41,804,276 of OZ023331.1, read as the reverse complement.
TCCAAATTGTATTCCCCCATTTTGATCGATATGTATTTGACCACCTTTCATAGCATTTTGTTGAGCTGAAATCGCATTACTATAATCAAATCCAACACTGTGAATCAATGCATTATTGTGATCGAAATTGTTACTCAAAACCAACTGTTTATTACCGACCAATGGCAATGCATGTGGCAGTATGATGGTTTGTTCGGTCCCACTAATCTGTCCTGACGGCGCATAGAAAAGCCCTTGCTGCTGTTGTTGCAGTAGTTGTTGAAGTTGGTGTCCCTGGTTTGGTGGAGGACGAGGTGGTTGCGGTACCATCGGTCCCAATGGAACGCCGCCATTGCTTTGCGATTTCGTCGGCGCAGACTCGTATTGTTCTTCGTTGACAGGGATACTACTGGCGACTTCCACACCCCCAACGGTGTACCACTTGTACTTCTCGGGCACATGGTGGATCGTGTTCGAAGAAGGCCCATCCTGAAATGAGATCTGATGTTGTTGATGTTGATGCTGAAGTTGAAGTTGTTGATGTTGTTGTTGTTGTTGTTGTTGTTGTTGTTGTTGTTGAATTTGGTGTTGTTGTTGGTGTTGGTGGTGATGTTCATTACTTTGATATTTCGGAACATACGATAATACATTTTGGTTCTGATGTGATGTGATGTGTTCAGCATGTTCATGATTGTGCTGATGTTGTTCGGGAACAACATGTTGTTCGTGGAATTGTTCTATCAAGGAAGCATGTTGCACTTCTACCATTGGAGTGTGCTGCACCAGAAAGCCGTGTTTTACTGGAGGGGCGTGTTCAATCGAGGGACCATGTGGCCGTGGCTGCGGTCTGACATGCTGTACTAATGCACTGTGGTGTGGTAATTGTTGACGTCCCTGATGTTGTTCCTGTGACTGTTGATGGCCTGGATGATGAACGAGTATACTATGCTGTTGATGTATTTGATGTGGTTTCTGTAAATGTTGAGGAACTGGATGTTGAACCAGAGGAACATTGTGTTGAAGTGCGGAATGTTGCTCATGTAGTTGTTGAAGAACATGATGTTGAATTTGAGGACCATGATGATGCTCCTGTAAATGTTGAGGACCCGGATGTTGAACTAGAGGACTATGATGTTGAGGTCTAGGATGTTGCTCCTCTAAATGTTGAAGACCAGAATGTTGAGCTAGAGAACTCTGATGTTCAGGACGAGGATGTTGAACTAGAGGACTATGATGTTGAGGTCCAGGATGTTGCTCCTCTAAATGTTGAAGACCTGGATGTTGAACCAGAGGACGAGGATGTTGTACCGTTGACGAATGTTGAACACCGAATTGTGAATTGTACTCTTCCTGATGTGGCCCATTACCAGACTGAACATTCTGATGTAACTGAACATTCTGATGTGATTGGATTTGTTGATTCTCAGAACCTGTATGTGCCACAATGTAATGCTGATTCGATGTTTCAGGGGCGGTGGGTTTGTGATGGACAACTTGCTCCTGAGGTTGTACGCTGTGAGAGTATCCCGAGCCAGCAGTTATCGGGAAATGTGATTGGACGACCACGTTAGAGCTCTCGTGACCAGTGTGCATCACTGGCACGTATATGTTGTGTGCTGGTACATGACTACTGATTGGCTGTTGAGTGTGATGTTGGGTTTCCTGGACAACACGATATAACTGTTGTTTTTGAGAAGGTTGAGCTTGAATATTGTTGATTTGTTCTTGTTTGTTATTATTCCAGTTACCAGTTGGTTTGCCGAGAATGATATCACCATTACCGGAAAGAGAATTTTCATGTCCGGTAACCAAATTATTATTTGATTGTTTGAATTGATTAGTGGTGAGTTTTAATGTATCTGGAGGGTTGATGAACCCTATGGTATAACCGACATTTATTGCTGAGGGTTGTTGATTTGTTTTAGGTTTTTGTTTCTTTCTTTTACGTTTCGGTAACTGTTCATTGCTGCTATTCTCTTCGTAAACTGGTTTCATATTTTCTTCGAGGCTTTCTAAAGATTCTTGTTCACTGCTGTCGGAAAACTGACCTCCGTGGAATAGCTGAAAATTCTGCGATGACACACTCTTCTCGGTTTGAGTATCAACACTTTCTTCGGCTGGATTTGATTGCACGCGGGGTTGTCTCGGTCCGAAAACTCGCGTTTTTTGTGATTCTGAACTTTGTGCTGATATATCATTACTACGTTGTTTTTCGAAATCTTTTAATTTTCTATTTTTTTCGAAATGATTTTGAACAAAAGTCACAGCTTGAAGTTGGTTTTGTGATACCGGACGTTGACGATATTCTTGTACTAATTTTTCCACATCTACTTTCGGTCTATCGTTATTTTTATTCACCTTGATTTGATTGTTACCATTCATTTGTTTGAGTGTGACGTCAGTGAAAGGCCAACCCTTTGGTGGTTCTTGGACAGTAAGGCCTCCGATCATTGGCTCGGGGATATCATGGTGCATAACCATACTTGTGAAGCTGGTAACTGTGTTAGTGTCAGTTCGGCGATTGTCTTCATGATTCGAGTGGTTGTGAGATAATGGCGTTGCGAGAGGCAGCCTTGTTTTGGGGTTGACATCGTCATGGTCATATGTGGCCGATGTGATGACGCTCAGTGATGCCACTATGACGATGACACTCACACCCTGAAAAATAGAAACAAACATGCTCTTATTATGTGTAGGTATTGTGTGATAATTCTAATAGCAATTTCAAAAATCATTGAATTGACTAAAAAAAAACTTCATTACGTGGTTCTGCAATATTCTATTTTGTGTCTTAGATGTTCAACCTCATTCAATTCATTACCTGATATTAGGTCAACGGAATGTGGGTTTATTTTGAATTGATTATTAATATTAAGTACATTTTGAAGTCGAGGGTCGATTGGGATTTTATAAATGTATTTATGATAAATAATTTGATATGGGCCTACATTTGAGAAAATAAAATATAATGTTAGTATCAAAACCGATGTATACTTTCACATTCAAATTTATGAACACAATTCTATTACAGATTTGTGAATGAATGAATATTAGGGTTTTGAGGCGCATCGACAACGAGGTCATTTAGCACTTACAGATTTGTTTCAAAAGAGTATATATCAAATCAGATGATTGTCTGATTGCATCTTTCTATCGGCGAGAGCAATGGATGAAGAAGAAAAAGCGGTTAGTATTAGTGACGTCATATGCATCAGTTTTACGGGTATTGGTATCCGAAAATTACAATATATTTGAAATGTTTGATAGATTCGATATATTTGAATAGCTTAATGAATGTCAAACCTTACGTTACAGATAAACGAGCTCGCTTATCTGTGCTTACGTTCAGCTTTCACATTGTTCTGTTCGCTGATAAAAGTGGCCCTTCCACCAAATTGTTCTCATAGAATACGAAACTTTTCTGGCACGGTACAAGTAAACTTCTGTGCATATGGAATAGTATTTCTTAAAGACTTGATCAAATATTCGTCATGAAAGTTTGGTATTCGTGTTTACATACTTCAATAGGCGACAAGTCAGATGATACGGAAACACAATCACGAGCTAAGAAATATACGAGGACATTTGAATTTGAAAATATTTGTAAAATTATGAAGAAAAATATTGAAAAATCAAGTTATTTCAATCAAATGATAGTTTATTCCTACAATGAATCCAAAATGCATGTTTTTTCTTCATCATCTTGTTTGGCTATATACTGTTTTTTTCTTCACTCTATAAGCTTATGAGTGTATTTTTCATTAATTAATATGTTGCATACTTTTTGAGTTCGGGAACCAAGATAAGTTAAACATATAACAGTGATGGAATGAAATAAGATGGAATTATCTGTTCATTTGTTCACTCAAAATTATATTTGCTACACTTTACGACGTGTATCTATAAAAATATTGAATCAATCCTGACAAAAAAACGATGTCTCGTTTTCAACTTATTTCATTTAGAATTATACTAATATTGAGATGAACGAATTGAGATTAATTGAATTTTTGTCAGGTTAGTTCAAAGTTCATCCACACATATAAATATATATATATATATATATATATATATATATATATATATATATATATATATATATATATATATATATATATATGTGTGGAGAGAGAAAGAGAGAGAGAGAGAGAGAGAGGGAGAGAGGGAAAAATAGAGAGAGAGAGAGAGAGAGAGGGAGAAGAGAGAGAATTGTGTTTCACAAATTCAAAGGGTTGTTTAACGATGACCACACAGGAAGCGAATTGCAGCATTTGAAAATGGAAATATATTCATTCAAGTATAATTCCAACGAACTATGTAGATGATATACGCAAAGTGATAAGTGTACTGCTTCTATCTACAAAGTTATTTGGTTTTCAAAATTGGAATGTGAAGATTTTTCACCACGCTTATGATTATAAATGGAGGGATTTTACTCTTTCCATATGAATTAATATTCATACCATATTTGGTAGATATCGATTCTGAAACACAGAATATATACATATACATATATATATATATATATATATATATATATATATATATATATATATATATATATATATATATATATATTTATTTATTTACATATATATTTGGTACGTACATTTCGATTCATTACCTCTAAAATCAAAATACTTACAAAAGTTGTCATGGCGACCGCTGGTAAATCCACGAGTTAATTCGTTCAACACACACACATACACACGTCTAAATCACACACAAAAAACATGCACAAATTCAATTAGTTCTATATTTTCACTACTAATTTACTCAAATGACATTATTTCTGAACTTTTCCTATTCACTTCACACTCGATGTTTCCCTGTAGAGCACGCAATTGATAATGGCTTCTTAACGGTGTGGCAATTGCCATATATACTTCAACCCCCCTGTTATTAAATATTCTCATGGGTTGGTAATCACGAAAAGTGCAACAAGTATGTATGGTATATAGAGTACTTTCACACAAAACTTGACTATGCTCAGCAATCACGCTCTAAAAATTGTGATCACTTATACTGCTACCCACCAAAGCTTAACCAATTAAACATACTGTGATAGGCTATTATTTTATTATAAGACATTGCTCATCTAGTAATTAAAAATGTATTAGATATGTAAGAGCAGTTTTTTGTCTAAAATGAGACGGTATTAACTATCTATTAGACAAGTGATAACAATAGCGAAAGAGATATAGTGAAAACAATTATCAAAAAAGTATCGAAAGCATGTTTGCTTACTAAACCAGAAGAAGATCGAATTTAATATGAAATGAGCGTGAAGGGAATTTCGAATTAACATAGTGGAAAATGTGATTTATTTGATTTTCGTGATTATGTTGGTATGAGGTTGGGACTGTGTTTTGGTTATTGATATAATGTATGGGCTGTTAAATGCTATATGTTTATAAATGCACTCTCTTTTATTGACTGATAGAGATATCCTTTTCCTTTTCTATCATTCATCCCGACTGTTGGTTTTTGTGGTTTCCCTCAGTCATTGAATAAATACTGAGATGTGAATTACATATTTATTCGGACACGGTTGAATAAATATTCTGAAGAATAAAGTGTGTGACGAATGATTATTTGAATAAAACAACTAACACATTTTTGTTACATATTTATTGAGAACAGACACATAGATAAGAAATGGACGAAAAAGAAGGGAGGATTTTTGAAGAAGAAAAATGCCAATTGAAGACTTGAACGAGCGATAAAAGAACTACGTTAATTCATCCTCTACACAAGGAAATTTTCAAGTTGAAGTATCAAGAAAGATTGGGAAGAGAATAAGGAAATAAGTTGAAGAGAGAAAAATCGAAGAAAGAGAAGAAAGATAAGATATATTCAGAAAGAAGCCTGTAAACTTTTTCTCAACACTACTTTTGATATGTTCTTCATCTTTTAACTTATCAACCATAATTTTTTTGATGTATTTGACAAACTCTATCATATCCAACAATTTCTTTGTGACGGTAATATCGCCCTTGTGGTGCCCTGTTGAAACAATTCTGAACTCTCATCCTTTGTAGGGAAATGATGGCCAAAAGTCAAATTTTTCATGTTGAAATATATATATAAAAAAAACTTTGCGTTGTCCATCCACTGTCATGAGTCAGAATTATGAATATTTGAGACAAAACACAACCACTTTTCAAATTTATTTTTCATTATTCAGTTTGTAAGACATATAATAATGATAATAATTGAATAATAATGGTAATAGAGTTTTATTTAATATAACATCTGTACAGAGTTGTAGAATGAGTCAAATAAAAAAAATGGAAAATATACAAAATTGAACAAAATCAACAAAATTATATACAAAATGTATACAAAATTGAACATACAGAATTCCACCATATTTCATTCAATTATCAGAAGTAGCGCTAACAGTGTGGTCATTTAGTCAAAATGTTCGGTCTTATTATAAGCTTCCATCACTTGTGTATTTATTTTCACATATTAAAATTTACAAGACATATAGGCCTAATTATATATACAATATTTTATACCATATTTTATTCAATTGTCAGAAGTCAAATTAAGTTGGGTTCAATTATAAGCTCATTGAAAAAATGTTTGAGCTGATTTGGCTGGTATTTCACACATTTGGAATAAAAATAACAAACAAGAACGCTTAAGAATAATTAAATATTTTCCATTACCAAAGCCTACGTTATGTATACGCATTAAAAATTCAAATTTATTCGACCGGTTTTCAAAAATAAATATTGATTTTAATATACATATGAATAGGACATACATTAAATACCTGTGGAGAAATCAAAATGATTGTCTCCTCGATCTATTCAAATCATTTTTAATAAAAATCAAATCATTTTTTTCTCAACTTACATTCAGTCAGATTTACATAATAACATATTTTGTTATTTATATAATTACAATAGTTTGATTATAAATTGTCATGTTTAGAACAATTTCACGTTTATTAAAACTTTATGATAAAACATATAAGATTGAAATATTTCCGAAGCAATAAAACACAAGTGATGCCAATTAGACCGTACAGTCAATATTATATACACTTGTATCCACGAATGAAGAATGTTCCGATCGGCCGTCTTCTTATCTCTCACCACTGGCGCACGGTTGGTTCGCTCCTTCATTTTATTGGTTGTGAATACATCTATTAGATTAATGGTTTATTATTTTACCATTTTAAACATGAAGGTAATAATTGTATCGTGAAACGAAGTTCATTGTTTTTATTTGGGATATATTAATAATAGTTTATGAAAATGTCTGGACGGATAGTGAAAGCGAATCAACTACTCTATGAAAAACGTTTATTTTCTATAAAATAATCATCGTTGAAATTAATAAAGTGATTATTTCTGGCTTTTTCTCATGAAAATAATTACTGACACTTTTGAATCAATTGTGTTAACCGGGATGATAATGAAAGAATTATCTGACACGTTCATCTACAATATTATAGAATGAGAAAAGTATATTTCGAGAAGTAAAAGTAGGAAAAGGAAATATATTTTCATTTAAATTTATGAGACTCGAAAAAATACATCAACCAGGACAAATGCAATTCCGATTTAACCCTCCATTTTATTTTTTCTGAAATTTGATTTATCATTCTGATTCATGTTTTTGAGGTACTATTTTCAAATTCAATACTTGTAGCATTTTATAGAATAGTTTTGATGAAAACTTTTAATATTTGTCAATTGACCATTGTAGATCGTCCGCCTTCGTGATGTCACAAAATATAAAAAAAAATCAAGTGGACAGTGAAGCAGGAGAAAATAGGGAAATAACCAATCAAGGTATCTAAAATTTCCCCTGCCTCGTATAAGTCACGCCCATCTTCAATGGTTAATTAATTTGATTTGCCAATTGCTGAGCCTGGTGATCGAATGACTACTTTTCTTAATCATTATTCAGGAGACCGGGGTTTGAATCCCTCCATGGTCGACCCTGACAGAGTTTTTTCATAGTTTCCTTCTGTCATACAGGTTAATAACAGTTACTGTGCTAACAACGGGCCATGACGGTCAAATCCCTGATCCACGACGGTCGAAAATATCCCTGATAAATCATTCACCAACGCCAATAGATCTCATTCATCAGTACAGAGCGTCGTTGAACCCAATAGAAATGAATAAATAATCTGTTTTTGTCACCTCGATTATTTATAAGAATTTCCTCGAAGCTCCATTCGTCTAGCTTCATGTCAGACAAGTCTTTGGTTAACGTTCTTTCATTTTCATAATGTTCAACATTTAAAACAAATCTTGAATCATTTCAGAATGTTTCTTGATATTTCTTCTAATTTTTGTACAAAAGTTGTCAAATGTTTTTGGGAGTATTTTAAAACTATGTTTTGAATATTTTTTCATAAAATTGATTTCCATTTTTTTTTGTCCCCTTCATAATGATATTATGAATTATACACTGAACTTGATTTTTTTTTGTTTCATACACAATTAGCGTCGTATAAATGATTGTGAGATGGTGGGATGGTGAGATAATGGGATGGTGAGATGAAGGTATCTTGGGAAAAAAGCGGTCGGTGATTTGAAGAAACCAACCACGCAAACTACTAAAAAATGATAAAATGAAAAATGAATTAAGAATGAATGAATGAATGATGAATGATGAAAGATGGATGGTGCCAGGGATAGAACCGAGTTCCGGTTCACATACACAAACATAATTGGGGTTATTGCAAGGATGTGAATTATAAATCTCCTCAACGTGTGGATGTCTAAACGTTCAACGCACTTCAAACGTCTGTTTTCAATTTCTGCGATCTTATCTCCATTCAAAACCACATTGTCAAAGAATAGTTTCATTTCCTATGTTGACTAGTAGTTAACCATCAGGTTTTGTGTAAGACATATGTATGTTAGGTGTAGGTATGTCGCTGGCGTTCACTATTAGCATAAATTAGAATCTCTGTTTTGAATCTTTGAAGAGGTTTCTTTGGATGTTAATTTATTAGGTTAGTAGTTTGCACCCACGCCAAACAACAATGTTACGTGTTAACTATCTGATTGTTGCTCACAAGGATACGTTAACCTGAGATTAAAACTATACGGATACGAAGTTCATGCTAATTACTGATGCAGACTCTCTCCAGAGATGAGGAAGATAAGGAAAAACTGTTTAAACTTCCAGTATTTCATGGTGATCTATGGGATGGGATTTATCTGATCCTCGAAGTTTATCGATCGAGTTGGTCTCCGATTAGTGCGAGATATATTCTTCAGAGAATGTCTTAAAGAATATAACAACTCTGAAATCATAGATTTTAACAAATGATGACGACATTTATTTTCTTAATTTTAGAGAAAACTAAAAATCATCATCTAAATTTTGTACATTGAATTTAATTATTATTGTCTTCCAGGGCCCTGCATTTTTTTCTAATCAGTGAAGTACACACAAGACGATTCCGATTATGTTTCTATATACATAATCGTATATACATATACATATACGTATACATATCGGTAATGTCATGACTGCTGTCTACGTCATGACTCATGGTCTCTGGAGATCCAAAAATGCAATATAATTCATCAAATTGTATAGAATAATAATTTTCTTTCAGGAATAATTATAGGCCAGTAATATATATATATATATATATATATATATATATATATATATATATATATGTAGTAGAATTCGTTGAACTATTACGCTGGCAAACGTCAAATGAAATGAGTGAATACAAACAATTCCGGACATCCTTCCATATCCGTCCTTGGATTGGTATCGGGTCAACAGTTTGAAAACAATGATTGAAATATCTCACAAATATCCCTTTTTTCAGTCATCAATTTAATATTTCATAACGCTCACCAGCGGCGTCATAGTTCAGTGTATAGTTTTTCATACCATTAAGTGTTTTGCAAGCAATGAAGAAAATCTGTGGATTACTCACGTTATCCCAACACGTTTCACAACAGCTGAATGTCCTGGCGGGTGAAATAATCCTGGAGATACGCTTCAACACATCCTGTAAGTTTAACAATCTCCAAAAGGTTGACAAAGGAAAAGGTACGAAATAATTGAAACCGACGGATATACAATATTTACATATATTTAATGAAGTCTCCATTATTAAGTTTATCCGCCGATAGTTGACATATACTTTTATATAACTTTAATTACAGGAAGATATGGATGAAGAGTTTGTTCTAAATAGACAGTGAATCACGGCTTTTGATTTCATAGTGTAAGCGTTTCTTCACGAAATTCTACTTCCTAGTTACTAACGGTTGTCAATTTTGTTGACTAATATCTGAAAAAAACAGTCACCTCATTGGCTCAATCAACTTTGGTGACTGATTCTTGAAAAAATAGTACCTTATTTATTATGATTTTTTTCAACCAGACAGTATATTATTATCATTATTAAAGGATCTTTATTGCTGGCGAAATTCGGCAAAGCGTATGTTTTTTTCTTTACATTTAATCAGTTTAAAACATAATTCACATACATTTCAAAAAAAAAAAAAAAATTCACTCAGACACCTTCGAAATATCAACAGATCATTTCATTACATTGCACTTTACCGTCTGATGTTTTGTCCATTTCACAACAATACATTGCTATTTTCAACATTTTTTTTTCTTTTTCTAAAACGATCATGATATTGTTGTTAGTTTCTAGTGTAACTCATATACATATATGTATATAATATGTATTCAATATATATGATAATAATATCCATCATATCAACATCACGTGCTGTGCGCTTCAACAGAAAGTCATTTACTCACATTCCCACCTACTCCTATTTTATTCCGGAGAACGGTGTAATTGGTCGTGGATGCCCATAGTGCATCACATAGTAACTGGGTAGAATAGGTAGAACATATCTCTACCCTTCAACTTCCATCTGTACCATTACACACACAATAATATCATATTGGAAGATACCAGTCTCGTTGGCTCAGATGGTCAAGAGCAGTTGCGTATCAAACAGAAGGTCCGGGGTTCGATACCCCGACGAGGTGGTATTTTTCAGTGATCCATCCTATCAACATCACGTGCAGTACGTTTCAGGAGAAAGTTATATATATATATATATATATGTATATGTCATACATGTCATATATATACATATATATATATATATTTTTTTTTCTTTTCTTATTTATATATATATATATATATATTTATATATATATATATATATATATATATATATATATATATATATATATATATATATATATATATATATATCGTTGTGGCAAATTGATAACAGTCTAATTATATATTATATATGATGAATTATTTTCACGTTTTTGACATCTTTTCATCGAAATTCAAATATTTACTAGGGTGTTGTTGGTACGCTTCTCCAATATTTAAAGGCATAGACGGTTTGAAACCACTAGTGTCTACCATCATTACTTGACTAACTACAGACTTTTCTGTCACTGGAGTAACGGTCGGTAAAATCGGTATCAATGCCTTCTTATATGATTCTTGATAAATTGATTTTGATAAGTGTCTCGGATTTATACTGGACGTACTTGCGGTATTGTCTTCTTTGTATTGAATATGTTGTTGTTGTTGTTGTTGTTGTTGTTGATTCACTCCTGGAAATTGTGGCTGTGCGTGTTGGTTGTTTAAAAAGTTTTGTAAAAACGATTGGAGATTGAATTGTGGGGTTGGCATATGAGGATTGTAAATGTGTGGATGATGAATTTGTTGATATTGAAATTGAGGATATTGGAAATGTGGCTGTGGTGATATGAATCCCGGAGTGAGTCCGTGATTGACATTGCCATCGCCCAACTTGAGGATCACAACAGGTATATATTGAGGTAATCCAGGATTATAATACCCACCTTGCTGCATTGGTTGTAAATGGGAGAAAGCATTAGGAAATAATACCGGTCCTACACCTCCTAATCCTACATGTGGATTTATTCCCTGATTGTATCCAGGATACATATTGAAAAGTGCTCCAGGGTTGTGCGCTAAACCACCGAATAATGGTACAGGAATATTATGAAAGAGATTTGCAGGATTTCCAGGAGTGGGTATCGATTTGGTGAATAAAGGATGTTGAGGTATTGCCATATAGCTCGGTTGAGCTTGAACATCATTTTCTTGAACTTGATACGATGGTACTTCTTGGGATTCGTATTGATTGGTTCCTGAGGGATTTTCTGGAGTTTCAGTTGGTTTAGTTGGTATATAATATGTATACTTAACATTCGGTTCTTCTTGTTTGTTTGCTTGGACTTCGTTGACAGATGCTGGCATGTAGAAAGTGTAAGGATGTTGCTGGTTGATACTGTGATAACTTCTCGAGTGTTTATTGACCTCGTATTGTTGTGACACGACCAACTTTTTAGGGTCTTTGACGATAACGTGGTCGGTTCTAGTCTCTTGCATTATGTTGTCTGTCTCGATAGGTTTGGTTGGCGCGACTGGAGGTGCAGATGAAGACGTGGCTTTGACGACTGATGGCACTGTGACATCGGCTGTCATTATGCATGTCGCCAAACTCACCGACCAAGCAAATATCTGAAATCAAACAATTGCAAAATAATATAAATTCACATTAATTTAATTTACATTAATTTACATTAAGATTTTTACATTAATCTGTTTCAAATTGAGTGATGATTATTATTGTTTGCTTAATAACCCCACCAATAGCTTTCATACGGGGGTACGAATGAGCTGATTATAATGAAGTGATGAGTGAAAGGGCGTTCACTAAAACCCATGCCTTATGCGGGACTCGAACAACCCACGCCCACGGTCACTTCATTTTAAAAAGTGGTGCCTTAGGTGACTGAGCTATGTAGTGCGGCTTAAGATGGGTTACGTTATTAGATCTACTATGGTTAAGGCTATATCCCAATACATTGTTTCGGAAGAGTAACTTAATTTGGGGTTAACATAACTTGACAAATATAGCGTATACGTTGTAAGATCAGCGAGATATTTGTGTGAAATATACTAGAAATCTACACACTTCAATTTTTCGAGACTCTCTCGATTTTCATGAAATATTCCAAAACTTCTGGCCCCTGTTGTTCTTACAATATCTAAATTATCTACGGTAGGTTATTTTTCATTAATTTCCGTTGTGTTATTTATATGGGCGTATCGGAGTGTCATTAATCGAATTCTCAAAATCTACCAAATCGATTGTATTCAAAACTATATACCGGTACAATTCTGAGAAAAAGATTGATTAATGCTTAGATAAAGAGAGCTTAATGTGTTTTACTTTGTGACCTGTGGAGTCCACCCTGAAAACAAACAAACAAAAAAACAGACAGAGAATGCACCGAATTCACTTGTGTATTTTCTTACGAAATGAAAAAACAACGGGTAGTAAATTTCAATCTGGAACGATGGTGTGTATAAAATGTCACGTCTATTTCAATCAAATTACTATATTAATACACTTCATGGGGTTCATGACCCCAAATAATTTATAGATCCTAAAACTATTTTTTGTAACTTGAGCCTATGACTTGATAATTTATGCACGTTATCATCCTAAATGAAGTTATTATCCTCATTTCCCAAATAAGATGTAATTGTTCATTTGCAGATTTCGAATGAAATTACTGTGCATGGAATAATGTCTAACGGTACACGACAAATTTGACAGTTTAATACCTTTCATTTCAGAAAGTTATTACTCTAAATATTATGCAATACACGTATAAACTACATTTGGTCAAATTAACCGCTCCCAAATTTTTCACCTCACCGCAATTTCAAGAGATAATGTCTAAATCGTCACGAATGTTTTATATTATAGCCGAATTAGTTCAAACAATAATTATCATATTGGTTTTAGTTCAGTAAATCGCACGATGTCACGAGCTATGAATATGATCGATAAGGAACTTATACGCGAATCGAATGAATTAAGTAAGTTTTACATTTCCATACATCATGGGTCTTATGAATCGATCTGAATTCAAATAATAGAGTAACCATTTGCAGATATATTTGATTCGTCGGAATTGTGACAACAAAATAAGAATGTTACATTCTAGAGAAAATAAATATATTGACGGTTGATGAAAATAATCGACTAGGATCCAGCGTATACCGGTACCATCATTTTGGTTCATAATTATTGAAATTTAGATGGAAGCTGGCAATTGTGAACTCAACTTTTTGAACTTTTTGATTTCGTTGTTGATGATTGACTTGTCGAAATGGCCGATGATATTTCGATGAATAATACACAATCCATAAGTAATCCGATACTTCAGCAAACGAAAATATACTAATGCAGCTGAATGTAAGCATTTACGTTTTCTCTAGTTGTAACAATAAAAGATGCCAGTCGTGTGTCTAGTATAATGACAACGTCGACTTCATGACATTCTAGCAAATTTAGCGGCACTCATGACATGAAATAGAACAATTTCCAAATAATACGTAATATTTGACACAATTTATACCATCCACGTAACTTCCTATAGTTGACTCTCCGTGGTCCAGTCGAAGTTTTTTTTTACATTTCATCTTCTGTGAATCTATCGGTGTACTTCGTTATCGAATTTCACTTGTACTCTTTACCACTCTAATACGAATGAAGATTCATTGAAAAAAAATAGTGAAAAACATCAGAACGCGCTTAAGACTGGAACATTACATGATCTAGTAAATGAAGTGTATTTTTTATTTCATTTATAATTTTTCGACTCATTGGCTGTTTAGCTGTGCATGCAAAGAACAGTCGGTATTTGAAGAATTGTTGGATTCTCATCACCGCCTTCTGTAGCTGTCTTTCAGATTAATGATCCACACGTATCGAAGTAGTTCTATTTTTTTTTGGCATTTCAAAATAAGAACGTTACACTCATGTACAGGAAGTGTCGAGCTCAAAATTGGCGTGGAGCGCGCTGTAAATCATCATATCATATTACGTAGGCGGCTTCAATACTTTTTTAATCATTTATTGTTGGTACTTTTTTATTTTCGATAGAAATAACACTTTTTAGTGGATTTTGTTGAGCGATTCACGTATTGAGAATTCAGAGATAAAAAACACTTTGCCTCAGGAAAGAAATTTGATGTATGGATGTCAACAATGGAATTCTCAAAATGAATCATCATTCAAACGAATTTCCGTGTTTATCTATTGCATAAATATTTGATTCATTCATCAGCAGTGGAAGACATTCATTATCATTATTGCCATGGTGTTGTTTTGTTCAGAGCATTACTATCTCATTTTTTTACTCTATTCATTGGCGATAACGTCACAATTTGTACCACCAGCAGTTGAACTATATTTTGGTAGAGATCCTATATAACCATCATAAAGTGGCCATACAGTGACTTTTTGACAAAAATATGGGAGCCGATTTTCCAAATTCCACTCTCTGTTATGTTCAGGCCACTGTATTATTCCTATGCAAATGATAATGAATCATCAATTTATTTGATTTTGATTCTGGTTTGAGCTATCAGAATGAGTTATAATTTGAGAAAAAGGAAGACCTAATTGTCAGAAACATGACTTCATGATCTCTTCATCATATAAAATATGTCAATGTGTGAGAATGTCTTTAAAGTCGGTGAATATTCTTAAAAAAAAAAAATCTAAATACTGTTGAATTTTCATATTTTCACTAATGTAAATATTATTATAACTCACCAACAACTTCATGTTAATTCCAATAATGGGCGCACACAACATATTCACTGTAAATGTCGATCACAGCCGTATTCTTCTTCAACTAACCACAATTCGCATCAACTAACACTTTATATACTTCTATATCCAAATATAAGGAATGATTCTGCCATTTTGATTTGTTTTCATTTATTTTCAATGACTTTACCAAAATGCTTACAACGGTTTAATGTGTATCGTACAAATACAGGTGCGAGCAAAAACGTCATGAAAATCTGTTCTTTCGGTTATGTGTATAAACCTATGACTGGGCATCGAAGGTTAATTTCACTTTCATTACGTCTAATTAGATTTTAATCAAGCTGGATTCGAAAATTTCAATCATAAATTGTTTAATTTGTATATTTATCGATTTAATATGCTATATGATTATATGGGCGATAGTATCTTTGTCATTTTTTAAATTAAATGATCCATACAATTGTGAATAATATGTTGATATGATGAAAATAATCAATAATATGATATTAATCATATTTTCTCCTGGACATTCCATCACGTAGTCAAAAAAAAAAAAATTACAAGATGTACATTATTTCTTTTATCTGTATCATGAAACTATATTATAACCTTTTATCCACTCAAGATATCGATTTTAATTAAATTCACTCAATCAGTTGGATCATCTATCATCACTGGACCATATACCTCGACAGTATTTTATAATCGCATAGTGAGTGAACCATATAATTAAACGAAATCAATAGACTATATAATTTCCTTTATTTTATTGCAATGTAATTACTATCACACTTGAATATTCTTGTGACCCTGACTCTGGAAGTTTGTGGCTACCATTTAGTTTCTGTACATTTTCGTATTCCAGTAAAAATCGTCTTTCGTTAAACTTAGTTCGTTAAACTATCGGGCACACAAATATAATTATGAAAGCTAATTGGCGACTAGTGATTGACCCGCCCACAAACGTCACAAAACAAAATATTCAATCAAATGGGCTGTTTGTTATGTGGGTAAATTGACATTGCCTATCAGAGTATCTCTAAATACCCACATGAATTATAAATCAAGGTGGCCTGCCGATAAGTCACGCCTATAAGTGGTCAATTGAGAAAAAACTTGTGTGATATTATATGTATTGTTTTATCATGGTAACCATGGTTACCGAACTTGAATGATCATCCAAACATGAAGATTCACTGCCATCTAGAATGGTGTTACTCTTTTCAATAATACTTACATTCTTTTGTTTAGCAAATCCTCCACAAAAACATTCACTTATGTCGTTGTTGCATTCGTCCCTTTCAATGGATTAATAAGTTTTGATAATGGCCGCACTTTCTAGCAACAATGAATAGCTCGTATCATAGCGACATATGGGATGACTAGATGCGTAATTCGTCACGATATAACTTCCTGACATGAACAGTGAATTAAAGCTATTAAACTGTTTTGAAAAAGAAAATATTTCATTTTCTGAGTAATAGAAAAAGTCATAATAATATTATTTCAAATTGATGTTGAACTGAGCACGTGACCGATGTTATTACGTAGTCATAGTGCTATTATAACACGAATGTGAGCACTTTTATTTTCAGTTTGTGTCTTTGATTTGATTTATTTTCTTTCGATGTTTTTTTTTTCGATCAATGAGGAGTCCTAATAATAATAACAATATTATATTAAATGAACATTGAACCTATTATGTGTATATATGTATCACATACCACAGAGTCATCGCTATATTATGATATGTTAATTTAAAACAAAAACTCTTGCTTTCGTTTGTATGCCTTGAATTTTCACATTTTGTTATTCTTCACCAATAAAGTATGTTTTGCGTTTTGACACGGCGTTCAAATTTTGTTTCTTTTGTATAAATAATTTTAATTGACATGAAATTTATTCATAAATGAGAAAACATTGAAAGCTCCATTAAATATATAATATCATGATTTTGATCAGAACATATACTCATATTTGTATTCATATCAGATGTAACGAGATACTCTATTGGTAATTAAGATCTATTGGCGTCAGTGAATGAGGTGACGTGAGCGACGTGTGATTATTTTATCAGGTGTTTTTGGACACCGGGAAGGAGGCAGTCGTGGTCTGTTATCAAGGACCCAGTATTCACTCCAAAAAGAGATGAGCACCCTAATAAACCTCATTCAGAATTGTCGACCACAGCGGGAATCGAACTCTTGTCCTCTGCGTGACTGTTCAGCGTGTAAACGACCAATCAACAAGGGCTCCGTAGAAAATTTATTATTTGTTTCAAAAAATCTCATTCATACTTTCATACAATTTCTTCCTTTTTATAAGTAGTATTAATTCTGCACAGTTTTTAATTATACAGGCAGTGTTTAATTACATATGTCTGAATCTATCGTATTATAACATTGTAATTACACTGACAGCTATGTTACTTTTATTTTTAAAGAAACAATCTCTTCTATTTTTATCGCCTTATATCCCATTAACACTGGAAAGTGAAATCATCTACACCTTTCCTATAATGTTTCATCGTATCACAATGTGAAAATGTTTGGAAGACAATGTAAAATAAATTTCAATAGACATCGTGGGTGGAATATAATTGGTACAATTTTAATAAGCACGCACAATTTCAATTCTATACTTTCATTTTTCATGAAACTTATTATACGATTAAAATCAGGAAATAAAATGGTTCTTTGTTTCACATTTCATCTCTGACCACAGTTCTGTGTCAACCAGATTATTTAATTATATACAATCTGAATTTCATCTAATTGAATTTGGTTATTAAAATTAAAGAATTTTCAAATACGAATGGTTTATAGAGATTCACAATGAGATTCGGAATTACGCACAAAAGCAACTCGATCGAAGATAATAATTTTTTATAGTACTGTGTATTTAAATTTAGAAATGCGAAAGTGACGTTATAATTTCTCAAATGGAAAGATGTTGAGACGTGATTTTTTTTCCTTGAATGCGTTTGGAAGTGGTTTGGTGATATTAATTAGGTGTACTATTGGAAATGGAACACGAAGATCAAAAGATCATAGTTCAAACGTGAATCAAACGTACACCTATTAAATTCAACCTTTCCAATGGATTAGGTTGAATATGAGGAGTCAATTTTAATCCAAATGTGGGCTTAGAAAGACACGTTTTACAGTGTCTAGGTCATTGAATTAATTTAAAAACACTTTAACGTTTGATTATCATGTAGTAATTTTATTTTAATTGACCAATCAGAAGTGAATATGGTAGACTAAACTTCAAATATCTTATATAAAATCGTGTCAAATTACTCAAATGGTTGACCTATCACCTCGGCATGAGTTTAGCAAGTTCGGGTGTTCCGTTGGCAGTGAAATGATTCATTTTTCCTAATTTTTTGGCTTCGGGCAACTTTTATAATAAAGAACAGAGATTTTTATGTAAATGGAGAATTTATCTTAACAAAAAGCGCTTCAAATTTGTGTCTGAAATTTTCAAAATGTTTTAAAATTTTGTACCTTTTTTGTATTATTTGTAAATCGTATACAGCAGTCTTTTAATGAAATGTACCGGTAATACAATTTTGAGTTGCTTTTTATTGTTAGCTATTTGATCACCTTGTTAATATTTTGAGTATAATTGTTCGTCCCATTGAATTTTTTTCTATTCTTTTCACCACTTCATTGGAACCTATTTTTTATGAATTTCAATTATAAGTTCATTCAAGCCAAATGCGGCCAAGTCTAAGCCGCCTTCAATTACACTTGTTTCAAACATTGTACTCATTTTAAATATAACTGTGTATTCAAAATTACAATGATATTGAATTGAATGTATTCACCCATTAAAATACTTCTTGAACACATTTTTCCCTCCATTTGATATTACTTATGAACATAAGCTATAATTAAAATGAGAAATTATTTACTTTACCAAGTCGATGCAAAAAAAATTGTGAATGTTGTTGAACATCAATTACTCTGAACTTGACTTGAACGTTGTTGAACAACATAATATCATTATTATTTTTTATCATTACTATAACTAATGATGATGGATACACATGTAGAATGAAAAAAATATTCTGACCAGAATGAAAGTTGTAATCTATATTATGAAAGAGCCACGTGACCAGTGAATGTTAGTGGTTTCATATCGATTTGTTTCTTTGATAAGTGTGACAACAAACTCAATCCGTTCAAATAGAGTTTCTCTTACGGATAAATATAAGCACAAATAAACAAAACAACCGAAATTAATCGTATTGTTTTTTTCTATGCGATTAGGTTTCTCATTGGACTATGAAAGTTTAAGATCAAGTTCACTCGAAGATGAATTGATGAAATACCTAATTCTCTGTGCATCAGAGTGGTGAGATGGTTATGGTATCCAATTAGAATAATTTGTGTATCTCTAGGGAAATTGTCCTTACTATTTGGTGATGTGATCTAGGTCAATAGGTTTGTTCACGATCAAATAATAGAAGAAGATTTGTTAAAAAATGTTTTTATTACAAAATAAAAAAATAATACAATATTTAAATATATAAGTACATCATTTTGATGGTTCTCGTACACACCAAAGCATCTATATGATGCAAACTGCTCAGTAGTATTATCAACAATCAAAATTGTTCAGCCCAATCAATTGTAAATATTTATGTGAATCACATCTCAAAATGAAAATCCGTTTGAATATTAATAAGATTAGGAAATAAAATAATAACAAAACAACTTATGAATTTATAACAAACATATTCAAACGTTTTTTCAATATTTTGAAAGTGAAAATCCACAATTGAATCCGGTTTTCGGAATTATTATTCTACACTGACCTCCTTTCACAATTTGAAAAGGAAAAGCAAATACAATTTACATTTCATCTCAACGTTTTTTAGGTTTTGATTCTTTGGTTTTGATATTAATTAATAAATTAAAAGGCATTAGGCCCCTGTCGGTAGCTACTATAACTATGACCATGATTGGGGTGAGCCAACGTTGTTGTAATTCTAGTACTAGATGGCAAGAAACCGCTCTGCATTTTTACTTGTGGCGCCACCGTCGATTTAATCCCCGAGGTGTAAACCTGTTTCTGTTGTAGCTGTTGCAGTTGCTGTTGTTGTTGTTGTTGCTGCTGCTGTTGCTGGGCAACGTACTGCTGTTGAGTTTGATACACATACTGGGGATTCTGTTGTTGGTACTGTAAATACTGCTTCTGTGTTAATGTGACATAATGAGGTTTAGGTCCAGCCTGTACTGATTCGTACTGTTTTTTAGGCGTTGGCACATATTTGTATTGTTGAGAAATAGTTTCATATTTAGTTGAGGGGGCTGTGGGATATTGTTTTGCTGGTGCTTGTACGTATTTATATTGTTGAGGTGTGGGTAGAGTTTCATATTTAGCAGGAGCTGTAGCGTATTGTTTTGCTGGTGCCTGTACGTATTTATATTGTTGAGGTGTTGGTAGCGCTTCATATTTAGCAGGGGCTGCGGTATATTGTTTGGCTGGCGACTGTACGTATTTATATTCCTGTGGTGTTGGTAGCGCTTCATATTTAGCTGGAGCATATTGTTTCACTGCAGAAGACTGTACGTATTTATATTGCTGAGGTGTTGATAGCGATTCATATTTAGTTGGCGCTGCTGCTGTTACGTATTTATACTGAGGTGCTTGTTCATATTGTTTAGCAGGCACTGTCACGTATTTATATTGTTGTTGAGGTCCAGATGCTTCGTATTGTTGTTTAGCAGCTTGTGTGATTGTTTCATAGCCTTGTTGTTTTGTTTCTTCGTATTGTTGAGGTTTCTCTGGTGATAATTGTTGACGTTGGCTGATGAAACTCTTATACTGTTCTGGGGTAAGTGACTGGGATGCTTCACGATCCAGATAATCTTGAAGTTGCTTCGGTGTCAAATCAGCAGGCAGCATCATGTATTGGGATTGTTCGGTAGGTTGTTGATATGCTACATTGTTCGCAGCTGCGTATTGTTGAGGAACGGAGGCGACCTGTTGGACTTGTTGAGTGCTTGGTTGTTGCGACTGAGCGTTGTATCCTAACTGGGCTGCTTGGATGTACTGGAGATATTGTTGGGGATATGCAGCGGCCGCTAGTTGGTACTGCTGGGTTGGTGCTGCTGCAGATGATGCTGCCGTGTAATATTGCATGGGTACTGCGGTGTACTGCTGCTGCTGTTGTTGTTGTTGTTGTTGTTGTTGACCTTGTGCTTGTCCCTGGTATTGGAGACCTGAGGAAGAGAGTGTATTTTAGTACTATCCAAAAATTTGAAAAGCTGGTCTGAATTCGGAGATGCATAAGACCAATTAAAATATATGAGTTTATTTTGTTGAAAAAAGAAGAACCTCGAATGTGTTATATATTGAAATCAATTACAAATATATCATTCACGTTTGAGAAACATCTTGTGCTTTCTAATTTTTTGACTAAATGTCTGGCCATGTTTCTATTAGTTCAAAAATAGTATACATAGATATTCTATCCTCTTAAATTTGATCTACGAATGTTCCATGAGAATTTGTGACAATTGCTAATCGAAATTACAATTTCAATCAAAATATTTTGATATTTGTGTTCAGAGCGAAAAAGACTTCCGAATTATTTCGTATTATCCCGTATCCTAATATTCATCACATACTACATGCCTGATGATCTAGTTCATTTAAAAATGTAGGTAAAGCTAAAAATGTGAGTTTGATTAAACTATCACGCATATTCAGTAATCCCGAAATGATATTGTTACTATTGGGGTTGTTAAGCGATTAATATGTTTTTGAAAAGAATAATCAGAACCAACTATGTACTGGTAAAAAGGATGTGTACCATTTTGAATTGAATTCCAAAGAAGATGAAATATTTCATTTTTCTGTCATGCAATTATTTTAATAGTAAAGTTTTCTTTGAAGGTAAACATTAGAAATAGTGTATTATTTTCACATATGACGATACTAATAATTTTATTTTTTGAAGTCATTTTTAGAACTTCAATCATTGAAGCTATTCACAAAATGAGGTTGTATATTAACTGTTTGAATTTTGTAATTGTTTTTGGATAATTGAAAAATGATTAATATCATATTTTTATCCTGAAAAGTTCCAGTGATCAGATCATTTCATCCAATTTGCCAAATAATATTTGCGGAAGGGCCATATTTTTTTTCAATCGATCATAGATCGTACTAGTATTGTATAAGAAAAAATAGTAAAAAGACGACAGTGTGAAAAGTTTCATGTTCTTTTTTCAACCTTTTGTTTCAAGCTACCTTGCAGACTTGGCAATTAGGAAATCAGTCGCGAACTGGAGAAACATTTCGGTATTTGGTTTAATGACGGAGAGAACAAATAAAAACTTCAATCGGAATGGGCGAACGGTGTGAATCGAACCCCGAATCGAATGCCTGAAGATAGCTATTTTACCTTTTCATCAATCATCATGTCAATCATTTATTTCAATGTAAAAACAGAAACTGAAAAGATTTCACTCATTTTTATAGCGAAATTCATGCTTCAAAATTGTTGAAAATATATAACCATTCTCAATGAGAGTATAATTTTCATGAGAAAAGTTGGATATCGATTTTTCAGTTTGATCGAATAATGGTCTGATAAGATTGAAATGATGAGTTAAGAAAATAATATATACACTCAATTATTCCCCAAACCCCAATTATTTCACGATAAATATTCGTATATAAATTACTCAATATATTTCATTTCACATTAATCGCAAACAAAATCAACTTGTGTAACTCGATCTCATCAATTAATCTCGGGTCACTATAGTTACCCAATTAAATGGTTATAATCAACCAATATCATGTTCCTAATCAAATCGAATATTATTGAATTTATATTCATATCGATGAATATTAATTAAAGGAGGAGGAAGAGGAAGAGCAGAATCAGGCAAAAGAGACGTAGGAAAAAAATTACTTGGGACTGG
Source organism: Brachyptera risi (assembly GCA_964007535.1). Taxonomy (NCBI): domain Eukaryota; kingdom Metazoa; phylum Arthropoda; class Insecta; order Plecoptera; family Taeniopterygidae; genus Brachyptera; species Brachyptera risi. Next base: position 41,780,689 of record OZ023331.1, on the reverse strand, counting down.
CAGAATCAAGTCGACATGTTGTGCCCTTGTGAGGTGTACGTGGTTGGAAATGAAAAAAAAATGAAGTTCCATCACAAATTTTTTAAAATCTACTCGACCGGTTGTCACCCAAAGATATGCAGCCCTACGTTAGAATATAAATAATTCACACAACATGTGGACAGGTTTTACCCTGCAACCTGTGAAGCTGGCTATGTGTGAGTCGTTGACGCGTCGATGAAAACCATTATTCATACATATCATTCCATTATTGAAGAAAATATGTTATTTCCCTCATTTAACCTTGTTCAGAATGCTGTTAAACCTTATTGTAATAAGTGAACAACAGTATTCTCCCCCAGATTCCGTTCTCCAATCACAATTTCGGTAATAGTCGATTTAGCCCCATATTTTCTAATTGCTACCGGTAGCCTGACGTGCATGTGCTCTCTTTAATTATACTGAAAAATAATATATATGAAAGAAAAAGATGATAGGGTAAAAAATAATAGGATTATAAATAATAGAAAAATAGATATTGGCTTCTCTCAAGTGAGGTCTCATACAAATTGTTTCAAATTGTAATACATGGACAGTAATATCCCCCAAATTGAGTTCTCTAATCCCCATATCTTCTAGTTGCTAAGCAACCTGACAAGCCTGTTATCTTCGTTGTTACTTTAATTATAGGTTTCTCTCAAGTAATGCAACGAATGTTTCTATAGATAGACAAAACACAGTCCGTCTAAATGCGTTCTCCAATCACAAAGCTCAATTGTGTGACCCCATCTTTTCAAGTTGCAATATTAGCTGACAAAAGTGCTCTCTCCCGTATTGCTATAGTGACCAAACAAATATGCTCTCTCTCTTTATTGTTGCTATAGTTATGAAGATTTCTTCCAATTGATGTCACACATTGTGATGATAAATGTGAAACAAATATCCTTCAAATGTGTTCTCCAATCAAAATTGCAATATCAGTTTGTTCGAACCATATATGCTTGTTGCCATTTGTATTTATATTGGGTTTAATGGAGTACTGTACTGATGACTACGATCAATTAGCGTCGGTAAATGATATATGAGATGATGGGATGATGAGATGAAAGGTTATTTTATTAGGTGGTTTTGGATAGTGGGAAGGAGTCGGTCATAGCCTGTTGTTAAAAGCTCGTATCTTAGACAGATTTATAGGGTGCACTTCCGCCACATATATCTCAAGAGTCAAGAACTACAAACACTACGGACTTGCGGTAAGATGCAACAAATGAGTAATACCTTCAAAATCAGATATGTTTAATCAAAAATTGAAGAATAATTTTATTATGGAGTAATAATTGAATCAAAATGTGCCTAATTTGATGTTTTTCATTGCTTAATTCCCGGTTACCGAATAATAGTAGGAATACATTACAAACGCATATCTTTAAGTTTAACTTTGCTCATCAACATTTGGAATCCTGATTTTCCTTTAATTCTAAGGTTTTCCCAATTTCCTTGGCCAAAATGTGTAATGTAACTAGATTTTTCTCGAATTATAAAATGAAAAACTCCCCAATCTAGCGGCGGTTACTGGAACTCTTTCAATATTACCCCCTTTTCACTTTACAGTCCACAACTAAACTTTTGAACACACATCAAACTTGGGTCGAGCATTTCGAAGAGAAACATTTTCAGCTAAGACGCGGGCTCCTAAGGAATCATCCCAGTATTGACCTGAACGACAGAGAGAAACCACGAAAAAAACCTGGCAGTATGGTCAACCATGAAGGAATTTGGTCGCCTGAATGACGGTTCAATGTGCTAGCCACTCGACCACTAATATCAGTTAGTTGCTATGGCAACCCGGACGAGCATGTTACCGACCTGACAGACTATTTGACGCGTATGACGTCAGCGGTTGTCCCTGGCCGTTGGCAACCAACATCTGCTGATATTGCTGCAGGAACGCCTGATGGTGTTCAGGAGACACTGACAACTGCTGACCGCCTGGTAGCTGATAGCCGATCAACTGTTGCTGATACACTTGTTGTTGTTTCAGAGGTTGTTCAAGTTGTTTAGCGCTGTTCAGGTTGTCGCGTTCGATATCGTCGAGTTTGATCTGTTTCTCGACGGCCGAAGCGACGGCGATGATCGCGAACGCGATCAAGAGCGTTTTGGACATCTGGAAAATAAAAAAAATAGAAATCAGTAAAAAATACTGTGTTGGACGTTCGTTTAGTCGTGATAGTCGTCACTTTTCATTGAAATTCCATCATTCGACACGAAAAGTAACAATAGGCTTCTGTCAAGTGACGTCACTCATTGTTGCAAAAGACAGACAACCATGTCCACCAGTTGGAATTGACCAATCAGAATGTTTGGTAGTCCTCCAGTTCGCTGTATGGCTATGGTGACTATTGTTTGAGATTTATTACGTGACAGTAGCCGAAATACGCTTATAAATATCAATATGGCCGACGAATTGTTATAAAAGTTCAGTTAACAATGTAATATTCCAATCAATGTCGTTGTTGAAAATATGCGCGCACTTTATTCTGTGACTTTTCTCCAATTCCACTTTTAAACACAAAACAGCGTACCTGCAAGTTTTTTTTGGAGAAAATGCTGGAGCCCCCTTCAACAATATAGACTCAAATAATATAAAAACTTCAAAGAGTGATTTAGAATTTAATCGCGAACCTAAGATGTATCTATTAGAAAAAGCATTCTACATAACAGATGTATAATATATGAATCACTTCAAGGTTTTTTCAAATTATATTGATCTGACTTTTTCGACAGCATTGTACAGCACATTTTATACTGAATACATATTTTTTTTTTTGTATTCATTTTTTTTTTCTCTTCAATTTTTTTTTAGCTCAGATAATTGAGTCAATGCTAAAATCGAAAGCTGGGTGGGGGCGGGTTTTAGTACCACTACAGGCATGGTTTTTTGTAAGGGGCATTTTATACCTATCAACGTTTCAATGTTTCATCACCAACCACTCATCGGTACTCCCATATAACATGGCTGTTGGTGGGGTCGTTAACTCCATATAAAACTTCAATAATTAAATAATTCTCAATAATTACTTAAATCATCGATTCGTATATGCCATTTCTGAATCCATCAGTTCAAATTCAGTAATTATTGTATTGAGCTATTGAAAAGATTTCTTCCAGCTGACACATGACATTGTTGTCATGGCAACTGGAATGAATGGTGGAAAGTCGAACAAATACTACATTTTTATTGGTTCAATTAAATACGTTGTTATGGGCACCACAGCCATCTTAACGAGACAACGGTGAGTAGCATCAGCTTTAATGAGCATTGGACAATAAATGAAGCAATGAAATGCATTTCTGAATACAATACGATAGACAAGAGGTGCCAATATACTGTCAATAAGGTAACATTATTCGATATCAGAAGTAACAACAGATTGCGCTTATAAATGCAATATGGCCGACGACTGGTTACAAAAGAGCAGTCAACAATATAATATTTCAATCAATGTCATTGTTAAATATATACGCGTACCGGTTAAGTGGGGTGACTTTAACCCACTGGTGTGACTTTCCCCTTTTGTTGGAAAAAGTTTCAAACTGCTACAAATGAAAAAGTTTTAATTTTATTGTAATCATTTTGATACATATTTTGATTTTGATACGTATCTATTGAGATACAAAAAAAAATCGGATAGGATAATATTGAAACTTTTTCATTTGTAGCAATTTGAAACTTTTTCCAACAAAAGGGCCAAGTCACACCAGTGGGCTAAAGTCACCCCACTTTATGGTACTTAATTTTCTCAACACTGGACGCGTATATCTGAAACTTTTTGAGGCGATTATATGTATCAATTTTGTTTTATATTCACCCGCCCGGCATAATTTCATGGGGGTTTTCAAAATGTTATGGTGTTTTTTCCCAAAAGTGGCAGAATCGATTTGCGCCCAAAACTATACAGTTCTAGGTCGGATGAGTCAGCGTGATCTCATAAAGTTTCATGTTCATCAGTCACACCGTGTGATCTGTGCAGTGCGTAACAGAGAAAAAAACACAGACGAGCTCTGTACGAGTAGGATGGAGGTCTTTGCTATCGCTCATCTAAAAAATGTATTGATGAAATGAAATATAGTTTCTTGCGCTTTTACGATAAGTCACCATAATTCATATATTCAATTGATACTTTTGTGATTGTGGTGAAAATAATGAAACAAGTGTTCATACATTTTTTCTAATTTTTGTATTTTATTAGGACCCATTAATTCACTGATATGAAATGTATCTAATTGAAAAAGTCCAAGACCTAGATCAGTCATGTAAGAGACATTTTCAACATGAAAAAAATTGAAATAAATTTGAAAATAAGAAGATTATGAGACGATTATCCGACATTATAACACGGTTGGTTCTCTATTTGTAATTCGAATCCCGGTTGAAGCATGTATTTTCATGCTCGTGCAATTTACCGATCCGATATTATTTGTCATCACAAATAAAAGTGATGCAGAAAAACGTTTTACAATGTCAAAATGTACATGTAACCTCGTCTACTAGGAATGTAACCTATTCCACCGAATATCTAATAGTCTACCATATCTCTGTACGACCTGTCAAATATAATAATAATAATAATTGGTCTTTATTCATTTTTGAGTAGTCAAGAAAAGAAATACAGAAATAACAATTTACATATAAAAATTGAAAATGAGATGATTATTCAACAAAAATGAAATGGCGAGGTTCAGATACATGAGTATCTGCTCCGCCTATCATATCCATGTCATGTGTCATCAATATCATGTCCATGATCAATCTAATTACCAATAAATGATTATTATTACTAGGAAAACGCTAAATAAGCATTGTTAGACGAGCGGAAAGTATTAGTATGTCGACTTCTTTGCCAAACTTTTGCCTAAATTTGCCGATTGGGTGACATTCAAATTATAAATGGGTAAAAACTGCTTCGAGTGGTACCAATTTGGCACATTACATATTTTTTCTACAAAATGGCTGACCCGATCAGGCTAAGAATTTCCAAAAATGTGTATCAAGATGTAATTCAAGTTCACACAAAATTTTATTTTTTTGGAAAATAAAAATATTTTCATTTTTTTCCCGCCGTGTTATTCTAACGGGTAATTTTGAAATTTCTAAAATTTATAAAAATAAAAGTTATCACCCGATAATGCCACAAAACTATAGGCCTATAGATCTAAGTTAGATGAGGAACCATGATGAAAAAAAGTTTGAAGTTTTCAGCTGTAGCCGTTTGACCTGTGGAGAACCGACAAAAAAACATAAAAAAAAATAAAAAATAAAAAAAACATAAAAACGAACACCAATTTTTTTCAGTATGTCAAATTGAATCCTCGCTGAAGCTCGTCTAATTATTATTATTATTATTATTACATACCATTTTTGTACGCGTTGTATTGGATCAAAAGCGGCTTGAATGCGTCTGGTAAATATTTTTTCGTCATGAGACTTTGTTATCATGGGAAATTGTAATTATTTTCATTGCATCGGTGAGAACGGATGAAAGTATTGCATTTTTAATTCTGCATTCATTTCAGATTGTCTCTGATAAGGAAAATAATCAGATAACCATATCCGACTATTAACATTTTCATATAATAGGGTACATGCTTTTGTATTTGGATCAGTTTTAATCTACATTCTACACACATCAAATGTGATTTGAGCGGAAATTTAAGCAAAAATTTGAGCAGGTCTTACAAAATCTGAATTAGGATACATTTTCAAGTTCAATTGCATATACATTTTGATGAAAACATTGTTTCTCCCAAGAATATAGATCGTCTACATCTGAAGAAATAATACAAATAAATATGAAAAAAACATACAAAAACCCATATCTTTCAATATTTAAACAATTGAATCCCTCAAGTTTTCCTTATTATTTTATAATCAAAATTGAAAGAGGAAAAATATACTTTTCAACAGCCTGTTCATTTACACTCATTTCTATAATCAAAAACCCAGCACCAGTGGACTTGTCGTATCAATAATCCTCACTTTTATAATGAAGAGTTGAAATATATTAATTTCTAAACAATATAATTAAAGTAGTTGAATACTATGAAATATATTATTTACCAAAGTGATTCATAGTTACACAATTGCATGTCATTTCTATCCTGATAAGTTACTTCAAATAATAAAAAACTTTCCGTAAAATTTATGACTGGTTCACGTAACGTACCGGGACGGAAAAAACCGGGGAAACGTTTTTCTATAATTCAAACTCAATATTCGGAAGTAAAATGCTCGAACCACATTGGTGAAGAATTAAAATATCATTGATAACATCATTAAATATTCCAAATTTTCCCGCCCGCGTGCTAGTGCTCCAAGATACTAGAACTTTCGGTTGAGTAATGTCTGCTAGAAGAGATACCTGTCATGACAACATGACCATAGTCTCTGTGTATTCCCACTGAATCTCAGCCTGCAGCTCTTGAGATGGCTACGAAATGTGATAAATTGTGGCAGTCTAGGAGACTGGGCCCAGATTCACAAAAGGTCATAACTTTGATCCGGCTCAAAGTTACGACAATTTCTAGAGATTATTATTTTTTTTTGGTTATTATTTTCGATTATTTAATTTTTATGAATAATAGATTGATGATGATAATAATGGATTTAATCAAAAATTTAAATTAAAAAATCAGAAATAATAGATCAAATATGATATTATCTCTAGAAATTGTCGTAACTTTGATCCAGATCAAAGTTATATGCTTTTTGTGAATTTGGGCCCTGGGAATTTTTTTATCATATATTGAAGAGTCATATCAACGTTAATACTTGTTGTCATGGTAGATAGCTCCTGTAGTAAACACCAACCAATCAAAGTTCTAGCCTCTTGGAGCTAGCTAGCACGTCGTTTCTTAAGTGAGACCGCAACTACCACTTTAGATAGTATCCTAGTCATAAAGATAGCTCAAAGAAACTATAGGATGTTGATTGGCTATTGTTTACTAGACGACCTAAATACCGTGGCAACACAAGATAATAACACTGTCACGGTCTCTTAGACTGTAAATACTTGACACATTTCGTAGCCCACCTCATAAGCAGGGCCGGGATTTCGTACTGACAACAATGGAAATATATAAAGACCTGGACATATTGTTATAGAATTTAGCTCTACTAGTCAATATTAACCAATGTAAGTCCCACACTAGTTCACGTTTTTTTTGGTTTATAATAGGTAAGGATCTCGAGTTTTCCGTGTAACCATGTTGTGATAGCAGTCTATGATTTCACGACCCATAAGATTAAGACGCATTTCATTTATAAACGTAACGTCGTAACTTTGATTTTATGATCAATCAAGAGTATGTGTACATAAAATGACTAGCTTTTGACTTCTCAGTCATGAGGGATTTTATAGAATTTCATATTTGATAACCTTGTAATCACCGTGGATATATTATTAGAAGGATACATTTTTCAAATATTCATTTTAAAAGTCATGATAATAGTAAAAAAAAGTCCACTTTTCACGATTATGAACGTAGAAAAATCTGTATTCAAAAATATGATCTTGGTAATTGATTTTTAATTGAAGGGCAAAAAACACGGAATATTTAGGATTTTCAATGTTCTATAAGTTATTGCAGATTTGTCTAAATTGTGTTGAATTGATCGTTATTCAATTCAGAACCGTATTCAAAATAAGTGAATCGTTAGAAAAAAAAACGCGTACATATTCATATTCCGAGGTTTTGTAATAGTTTTTAGAACCACTTACAGCACGTGATAAATGAAAACTATTCCATTTATAGCGTGAAATATCAATCTGGTCAATTTCTAGTGAGCTGGCCAACTGAAATCGCCAACGCACGCGGAACGAAATTCACTATTCAATTTTTCTTTCAAAAGCGTTCTTGATTCAACTTGTCCTTATACGTCTTCATTTCATTCGTACGTCCAAAACATCCTTTCACAAATCTCCATTGAATTATAATTCAAAACTATGTTTTACTA
>OZ023331.1:41750196-41767696 GCA_964007535.1 Brachyptera risi | reverse complement strand
ACACACAAAAGACCGACGTACTTTCTTAATTAATTGAATCCATGTGAGACTTTTGTATAGTTATAATCGAGTTCAAGATGACTCTGGTAATGATGTTAGTAATAATGATACACATTACTGTACAATGTATCATAATTATCATCATTCAACAGTACAAATGTGAGAAGAAATATAAATTAAAGATCATTCGAATTACGATTGTCTGAAAAAATGTGTCATTGCTATAGTTAATATCATTATTGAACTTGGAAGTATTTGTTACGCCGAGATATTTTTAATTTGCTCATTAGAACATGATTGTATCTTGGATTTGAAGGAAGTATGAATTAGATATGGTTGAAAGCTATTATCTTCCTACATGTATTTAATGTGTAACGAAAGTGAAGGTGCGTATTTAGGTCCAACATTTCTAAATTTTTGTTCAATATGAGTTATTTCATTCATTTATTCATTTATTAATTCTTTCATTCACTCTTTCGTCATCTATTCGTTCAGTTATCAATTAATTTTCCACTGTCTTTATTCCTTTTTTTAGTTTTCAAATGTATCAATATCTTCATCCATCTATTCACCTATTTATGTATTTATTCAGTCAAATCATTAAATCATTCATTCATCATTTCATTCATCCATTCATTTTATTGATTCATCCAATTATTTATTCATATATCTATTCATCTATTCATTTATTCATTCATCCATTTTCATTATATCATTCATGTATTCATGATTCAATTTATTAATTCATTCAATCATTCATTCATTCATTTATTGATTGATATCACATTTTTCCATTCATTCATTCATTTATTCATGTATTTGTTCATTTATTTATTCAACATTTATTCATTGTTCATCATTGACTCATGCATTATTATTTTCCGCAAGTATTTAATTCGATGAAACATTCATGAGAAGACACATGTGATGAACTCATGAATCATGAATGTACCTGTGTGATACGAATATTGTTCAATCATGAACATTTCGTGAAATATCACGGATATTATAATTGAAACTTGAAACTTTTTCCCAACCTGGACAATAAAATATTCAATATATACACATCTATATAGAAAATTTGTAGTTTTTCTCAAATTCTTTTCGATTGTCTTCAATTACAAATATGGACCTTGAAGAGTTAAAACTCTCGAAATATTCATAAATATAGCGAGTTTGTCCCTGGAAATAGTTACAAATAGTCACATACTAATTATGAAAAGGAACGTAAACGTCTGGGCAACGTGAGACTTTTTACCAAGTATTAGCATGAAACATCAAGAAATTTGAAGCAATAACACCCAGATTTAAAGATGATTGATTACTATTATTCGGCTAAGTAGAGACAAATATACATTTATGTTTACTTTTGATATTCATAACCATATTTTATTTTGATACACACATTTTCACATTATAAACACACACAATATACATTCACATATATTTGTTTCATACATATTTGAAGGGAGTGACAGAACTCCGGAAAAGTTAGACTATCTTTAAATTGAAACAATTTTGTATTTGAATTTGTCATTATTATTATTATAAGCGTTATAACTCCATATGTGTAATCATACACACATCTATATATATATATATATATATATATATATATATATATATATATATATATATATATATATATAAATATATATATATATATATATATATATATATATAATATATATATATATATATATATATATAATTATATATATATATATATATATATATATATATATATATATATATATATATATATAATTATATATATATATATATATTATATATATATATATATATATATATATATATATATATATATATATATATATATATATATATATATATATATGAAACTTATATCCATTATGAAGCAAATTCATTTGAAATTGCTCGAATTCGTCACTCACCGTTCTCTTAATCACAATTATTAGTTGAAACTATAATTATCCCAGTTAGATTAGCACCATCTGTTTGCATCTGTGATGAAATAATTCTGTGTCCTTCTGGATAATGACAATTGAGTGTCATAATATGTAAGAATCACTTTTTGAGTAAAATTTACAATTCAAGTTTTGACATTGGAAATTCAGTAGTAAATTGAGAGATATTAACAACTTTACTTGTCAGCTGTTCACATTACATGATTGACCACTGGGATCCAGCTTGATTATCCATTTAAATTTTCAAATACAATTCAATTACAGACTATATTGCTTTTTTAAAATGATTAACTCTAGATATGAGATTCAACGATATAAAAATACGTCATCGAGAAAAAATAATAATAATAAAATGATTATTCTATCATTTGGGGAACATATCAGACACATTGGTTGCAATTTTGTTCATCAATATTCATTATTGCATAAACCGTGACCAATGAGATTATGTGTTACTAATTATCGGAATGATAATCCAATTCGTTCTGTGAATTATGACTGAAGAAGGCACTGGACAAGAAAGAAATCAGAGGATTCCATTTAGCAACAATCGTAAAGTGATGAGTCAAATCTGAGCCAAATAATTTGCACATTCCTTTTCCTCATACATAAATTACACAGAATGTGTTTACGAACAATCAGGATTGTAAAAACACTTTGTTCTCAGATTGAACTTTGTATTTTTCCGTTGTAAGATATCCATTCTTACACTTGGCTAATTAGAGAGATTAAAATATTTTATTATTAAATTAAGAAAATAATTATAGTTTACTAAGTATCAAATTTCACATTATTCATTGTGGATGAAAATTGACATTCTAAAATGCAATTGAAAGCATTTAATTATATTAATTTGAGGTACCGTAAATGTAATTATAGTGTATAAATATCACATCATGGCAATTGGCTAACTTGAATCAAGTTTTTAGATCAAAAGTTTAAATTTTCTGAACATGCAAGCGCTTTACAACATGGTCATTTCATCGCGGAAATCTAGATGTTTCCAAAGCTTCACATATGTTTTTTAATTGCTTTGGTAGTATTTTCCCTCGTATAGATAGTAGTCTAAATCCTAGTAGACGTATAATCATTTACATTCAACAGAGTCTGTTTTTTTTACGAATAAGAAATTTGCTGACCAAGTGATAATTATCGGGTTAGCTTATTATCACCCTTTATAATCATTGATATTTCTGAACTGAATCAATAATTAGCTGAATGATACATTTCAATGATTTTCAAAACGTGATCCATAATAATTTTATATTTTCATTCATTTCTGATAGATTTTGAACTTGGTGACAGCAGTCTAAATTATACTAGACGTATGTATACATATACTTTATACTCCCCTACACAAATACATACACATATACTATGTATATGTATATGTATATACATATACTACATATACATATAATTTCCTGCAACAGGATTCAACAATATTCCTGAACATAGAATACAATGTATTAAATATTAAATAACCAATGCACATTTCATTTCAGTAACTTTTGAAATTGGCAGAGCACGTATCAACATATTTCATCAGTCAATTACACATCGCTTCATCTATCACTTCATTCTATGAAAAAAAACATATTTTTCAATATTCAAGTCTTTTTGTTCAGTCACATATAGAAAGTTATGATAATCAAATCACAATTTTATATATTAAATAGGGAAATGACATTTCACAAGCAACTTTACATCGTAATAGCAATATGGATGTAATATAGTAAAAGAAACCCATGTATTTTAAGAACACATCAATAAAATACCATGGATGTGAATTGCATGTGGCAAAGCTTCCTTAGTGATAACAATCATAAATGTTTCGTATTAAAATAATATTTGACGACACCGCTTTGTGCCTGCAATTGAGAGCGTATTCATTTCATTCATTTCATTTCATTTTACACTGCATAATATTATAGCTGATACATAATATAAGTAGGAAAAGTAAGAAGCATTTTTTTCTTCCTTTCAACTTTTTAACGGAATGAGATATCAAAATTCTAATTCGACAGAAAAAGAGATATGTTTAAACCTTCAGGATGATATAAATAAACCTTTTTTTTTTTAATAACATCGAAACTTGATACAAAATCATTGTTCCCGAATTAAGGCTATGGATGAAAGATAGGATCGTTTGGACGGGGCACCACAAGGGCGATCTTACCACCCCATTTTGATTATTTAAAACTAATGGTCTTCAACACCAGGACTGCGCTGTCTGTGACCATAATTTTCCGCCGTAGATTAAAGTCTTTCAGTATAAACACACGAATGTTGATATCTTCCACTTTGAACTGAAATGAAACTAATAAAATATATCGCATAATTTTCACGAGTATACAACTAAATATAGTTCGACTGTATTTATGTGGAATTGTTAGAATCTGATGGTGATAATTTTATTTTATATAATTTTGAAAGTATTAAAAATATATGTACAGTACGTGTTTCTTGTGCATTATAATTCTGCTATCTCATACCGTTCGAAATTTATCATCAAAAAGTGATATTGCGTTGCACTTTCAAATCGAACATAACATGTCCATGGTTATCATCTTTCCAGTTCCATGGATCAGCGTATAAAATATTAAGTGTCTGATCAACAGTACAAGGTGTTTCAGCACCAGGGGAAGAAATATCAAATTAATAAATTATTCAAGAAAACTCTGATCAGAGATTTTGTATTGAAAAACTAACCCGAAATGAAAAATGTCTATATCAGTTCGAAGGACATAAATGGATTGTAAAACAAAAATACTGGTTGGTATACACGTTTTGTTTTAACATATTCCAGTCCTTATAGAATCTTCAAGAATTTGGTAATTTAGAATATAAAAATGAATGAATATATTTTGTATGAATATAAGAATATAAAATATAATAACTAAAATGGCATATATTACTCTGAAGCTATATTCACTTACAACTTAATTATAATCCCCCAAACATTTGTATATACGAATTATCTAATAATATAATTATTTATATATCATAATGCCCAAAACTTTTCCCTTTTCAATTTTGCAAACCAATATTTAGATAGTAGAATATTTCGATCGATTAACATATTCAAAATCACTGAAGCACATCTCCGCACCATTATCACATCTAAGTCTCATTCATGACTGCTCCTATCTCCTTTCTCTCCGAGCAAATATCTCGAACGCTCTATAATACGACCATGCCAACAATAAGGTACACTAGTACCCACGAAACATTAAGGTTCCGAGCGACCGTCTCCCCTATCCCACACCACTAGCACCGGATGTTTCGCGTATTCATCTTTCGTCAAGGCTATTCATCCATCTAAAAATGAGACTTTCTTCTTCTCACAAATAACTAGATTTTGAGTAAACTAATGCATGACCATTGAAGGGAATTGATATCAAAATGATAAATAAAAAATTCAAATATTTTTTCCTGTTTTTTTACTGCGTGCCGGCAGAATAACGAAAACCGCTCGCTAAATACGTGAATGCCACAAAAATGATTGTAGAGTTCTGGAACTTGCCAAAGTTATTGTTAACACTATTGGGCATGTCATCAGATGATTAGAATTTTCATAAGTCCTACCGTTTGATTATCATCAAAGATTCAGTTGCCTGAAAGTTTGTACTAAATTTTATGCGATTCTAATTAAATCTGTATCGATAGAACGGCAAGACATATGGAAATTCTAATCATCTGATGACATGCTCAATAGTGTGAACAATATTTTTGAGAAGTTTCAAAACTCTACAATCATTTTTGTTGCATTCACGTATCTAGCTAGCTTTTTTCGTTATTTTGCTGGCACGCGGAAAAAACAAGAAAACATATTTCGATTTTTTTTTATCATTTTAATATCAATTCCCTTCAATGGTCATGCATTAGTTGACTCAAAATCGAGTTATTTGTCAAAAGAAAAAATTCTCATTTTCAGATGGATGAAAACTGAAAATAACTGCCCTGCCTAACTGAAAATATATACTTGTATCCACTAAAGAATAAGATCCACAGCGACCGTCTCCTCTATCCCACACCACTACCACCGCACAGTTGTCGCTTTCTTCTCTCCTAGAAACAAGTATATACAAGGGAGTGGTCAGTATGTCCATCTCGTCCTAGACCTAGAGCATGATCTAGCATGTCCATTTAAAGATGACCTTATACTCTATCGTCTTTAAGAGATATCTCGCGGATCTTCATGTCGACTAAAAGTGTACATACAGTCACGAAGGGTTCGCTGTTGTTCGCCTTCGTGTAATTATCTCAACGTTGCATGTAGAACATGAGGAGAATGCCGTATCGGTATGACGATGATTATGGATGAGCGTTGTAGAAATCTAACCCTTCACTGTGTACTTATATACTGGTCGAACCAGTAAGAAAATGTTATCGTAATAACAATAATAATATTATAATTATAATATATAGATTTTTTAAATTGGGTCCACATTGACATTATATGATAGTCTAGCAAAGTACCGGTGAGAGAATATTTAATTCCAATCGATTTACGACAACTTTCAGAATCGTTTAATTTTTTTCAAAATATAAAACATCTATAAAAAATCGTTTTAAAATGTATAACCCGATGAAAATGTGTGTGTAACATCTAATCATGCAGTCTTACAATATACTTGATTCTATATTTTTCTAGTGAGATGATAGGGTTATTTAGGCTTCCGTAGCTATATTTGATTGTATATTTTATATATATATATATATATATATATATATATATATATATATATATATATATATATATATATATATATATATATATATATATAAATATAAAATATTTATATATTCATTCATTTCGATTTCTCTTTACAAGACTATCTCAAAAGTTACAATTGACAATTGTTTATTTGATGGCATTACGATTCACTTAATTCAATATTTTACTATTTATGTGGAGATTAATAACAGAAAATAATTATCTTTCAGTTTCTACACGAAGATTCACGTGTGGCTCTCATTATGCCATACAATGAAAAAAAAAATCGAGTGAAGAATTCATCTTTCTCACATCCGCCATAAATATTATCTTTTTTTCATTTGTATATGACTGAACGTCGTTTTTTTGAAAGTCATTTCTATCTTACTATGATGACGATTTTTTTTTCAAAATCTTTTTTTTTTTTACTGTTGCGAGATTGCCGAAAAACAACCGTCATATGAACAGTGTCTCATTACAACAATGATATAAAGTACATTCTCGATTATTGTATGTCTAACGACTTCATCTGAAGTGAGGTTATTATCACTGCGTTTTATTGAATAAATTAGAATGGGTTATTATTTTTTTTAATAACATCAAAACTTGATACAAAATTATTGTTCCCCAATTAATGTTATGGATGAGATGTAGGATCGTTTAACGGGGCACCACAAGGGCGACCTTACCACCCCATTTTAACCCTTTCATGCCTGAATTAAAAAAGTTTCATTTTCCCAATTTTTTTCATCAATTTCATATCGATTTATTGATAAGAAGAAAGTAATTTTCAACTTTTCGTTTTTTCGGGCCGGTTCAGGAGTTAAAGGGTGTGCCCATATGGTAACGCTAGGCACATCTGGAGTCAGTTGCGATCGAAATCAACATACGTATTATCGAAGATATTGTCCATTTAGGATACTCATTGTGATGAGAGAGATGATGGAATTATTCACAATATGGGTGAAAGAAGTTATTACTTATAAGTTATTAGTTTGAGCAAGATATTTAGCGTGATACTCGGAGAAACGGTTCACACCCTGACCACATGCAACCCGTGCAACATGGACCGTGCAACCCTACTCTGACTCTGTCGGCAGAGTTCTCACCAGCTGACACGTCAATATATAAGGCTCAATATGAATATAAAATGCATCTGCATCTTCATCATACTCCAAATAGTCCGTTATCTCTTGCACAGATTGCCATAAACTAATACACTATGATAGGCTATAGTGATCAATTATGACTTCATTAGTGCCTAGCGTTACCATATGGTAACACAAACTTCATCATGTAATTCCTCAATGAAATTGAAATTTATTTTTCATTCAAATCTATGTCATCAATTTTGACATATTCAGAACAGGTATTACTACATCATGTGTATGGTAACACAAACTTCATTGTGTAATTTCTCAATGAAATTGAAATTCATTTTTCATTCAAACCTATGTCATCAATTTTGACATATTCGGAACATGTATAACACATAACATTAGGCCAACAAATTTAAACCCGCTGATTTAATAAGTTTTTTTTATTTTAATAACATCGGAACTTGATACAAAATCATTGTTCCCCAATTAAGGCTATGGATGAAAGATAGGATCGTTTACTCACATAAGTACTCACATCAGTGTGAATGTCATTACATCTTCTGACGATTGAGTAACGATTAGATCAGAAGGTATAAACCTGGTGGCAGGACCAAACGAGCCGAACTTACCCGCTCATTTCATTCCAGATGTGAATGGCATGAGGAATATATGAGCAGAAATAATTGTAATATGTATCATAATCCCACAGGAGCTTCTTCATAAGTGATGGTGCTGCTGTTACCATGGTAACGCTAGACATGAAAGGGTTAAGTATTCAAAACCAATCAACTTCAATACCCGATGTCTGCTGTCTGTGACCATAATTTTCTGCTGTAGATAAAAGTCTTTCAGTTTCCCAAAGTCCCGAACATTATGAGTAAAAACCGTTTCTGTGATATATATCCGGACAATACGAGCATTGGTATTGAGTGCAAAGAAAACACACGAATGTTGATATCTTGCACTTTGTACCAAGTCTCATGAGCAATGATCAGTTGATGTAAAGTTTATTATTATACAAATTGAAAAAAAATGTGTGATAGGCCTATAATGTTATAATTACGCCTATCACTCTACTATTAACTATTTACTAGTAGTGAAGGAAATTATCAATCAAAGTGCAAAAATATCATTGCTGACATGTTTATCCGTTCTTTATAGCTTGAAGAAAAACTACCTACAGCGTCACATATTCAGTGACAACGTGACATATAAACGATCGCAGAGAATTTCCGGATGAACATATTATAGTGAAACTGCTTCACATCACCATTTGGAGAAGCATCTTCTGAAATACTGCCGACCCGTAATGAATATTTACAATAGGTTACATGTTATTTTATTTGTATGTAACGGTACGGTTAAGTTATTTTTTATTTTTTTATTGAAACAAAATTTTATTCTCTCCAATAGTGTTACAACACATGATAATAATATTTGATGGTACATAATAAAATAACAATAAACAGTGGAATGAAAAAAGAATTTAAATGAATAGACAGAAGCCCGCATAAGACTAACAAGTTCTTGTGTGCCGGCTATCTCTAAAAACAAGCGTTTGACGGTTCGTAAACACAGATAATCAAAAAAAGAATTGGCTCTCTTATACAAAAAAATTACCTTGTGATGCCAATTTTTCTGAAAATTTCAATTTGAATAATAAAAGTATATGAGGATATACAATTTATCAAAATCGATAGTTCAAAATCGATGACTAAAATATCGTAGTGATACTGTTCGATATTGGTGGTAGGCCTATATACGGACATATACGGAAATAAACGAGTGATTTTTCTAACTTTTGTATCAGAAAATTTGACTTAAAAGTAAATTTGACAAATACTATTTGTATCTCATGATGTATTTATAAATTTTGAACCTTGCATTGTTGAAGTTTTATTATATTTAGATAATCATCTGGACGGAGGATTTTTATTGATGGAAACTGTGGATACATCAATTTGAAAAATCGGATATTTTAATCGACTTTGTTCTGATGAAGACAAATATTAACCAAATCTGACCCACTGCAGTTGCTGATTTTTTTTTTCACGTTTTCAAATGAAAAAATGATTCCTTCCGTGATGCACTCAATATGAAATAGAATGCAATCAGCACCCAATGGAACAACCAAATATATATTATTAAGACCGGTTTGAGATAAATTGACGTCTTTGATTTATTCGTATAATAATTTTTTTTCTCTCTGTATATATATATATATATATATATATATATATATATATATATATATATATATATATATATATATATATATATATATATATACATACACACGGTGGAAAAAACACGATCACCTTTTATGGAATGTAGAATGGTAGAATGCTATGATTATATAGACTTGTCCGAAGTAATGGACGTTATTCGATCTAGAACAAACAGCACACTTCCACATCATTATTCTTAGATTAATGGACAGAAATGCAATCCGCGAATAAAACCGATGCGGAAAAGTGACAGTCGCAAGAAATTCAATCCAAATGATGACTCGACACTTATTCAGTATTCAAAGAGTGTATCGAGAAAATATCCCAACAAATTAACATCATTCTTGTTGAAGAAAGTGCATGAATGCAGTTGATAAGAATTGGAGCAAAGGCCAAGTTTATAATGTAAGAAATGAATCTAATTAAATGAAGAAACTTGGTGGAAAAGTAATTTTAATGGAAAATCTGTCTTCGCGTCAACGTCTTATACTTCTACTTTCTTTCCTGAAGTCATTTACATTTTTGGTTAATGGAATGTCGCGACACATTTTTTATTGTCTAATTGCCCTATATAAAATAATATAAGCGTATGTATATTCATGTATATATATATATATATATATATATATATATATATATATATATATATATATATATATATATATATATATATATATATATATATATATATATATATATGTATGTATATATATATATATATATATATATATATATATATATATATATATATATATATGTATGAATATATATATATATAATCGATTTCTAGGGTTTACCGCGTTTGTCTTTTGGGGAGAAAATTGCGTTTACATTTGCGACCTTTATCAACGTATACATACATATTCACTTGCTAAGTAAATGCTACATTCGAAAATATTACGGGGAGTAAATTATCACAGTCACCGTATCAAATACTTTCAATTGAGCACCAACTGATGATGATCGTCTTGTCATGACAGATGATAGAAATCATGTTACATGTTCGATCCAGATTGTGGAGAATATTGAGAATATCATAATTATGACTCTCAATGAAAATCTGTCGCGTTTCGCCATATACAATGGTTTGATGATTTGTAGGCTAGAAAATCTAAGTATTCAAGAGGCCGCAGGCGCTCTACACGGGCTCGTTGTTCGCTCGCTTCAGACTAGTTTAACATGCATCGTGTGCTAGGCGCCACCCATAGACTAGCCCGCCGAACTCAGATTCACATAAACGCCGTTAATTCCCTGGCTCACACTTCTGATATATTTGACATTCTATGTTTTTTTTCGGTATTATAAAATATGTATCTAGGTTTTCGTAAATTAGAAATTTTTCCATTTTCCATTTGAAGAATTTGAAAAATCACAAATTTTTGGTTCAAAATTCTGTATTGACGGTAACCTTCGTTTTTCAATTACTAACAGAATGCAAAAACACTCATATTGATATCATAAAAATTACGGCCGTGAGAGTTTGCGGCGTGAAATACGAGCGCCTGCGGCCTCTTAATATAAGAAATTAATAGTTAATAGGATAACAGGCCGTAATAGTAGGCCTATAACGTAGTATATGCATTATCACTTGGACAAAAGAATGGTTCTAAGATGAGGGAGATTGTATATGAAATGTAATTGAAAGCTATATAGGGCCATATATACACCGTGATTTTGAATCTATTTCATTCACTAATTTCCCGATTCACCTATGGGTTATTTCAATTGATTGATGATCCGATTGGTTTTAAAAGTGTTGACTTCTTGATAATTTTCCCAATAGATTTTGTCAATTGATGTTAACAAAAATCAGCATTATGTGAATCTCTGGAATTATGTGTATAATTCCACTTGAATTCTGTAGAAATTTGGATTAATTTGGAGAAAATATATATTTCATATTTTCCCTCCTAAGTTATTGTTATGAAGTTCTTATACATTGAATGATGGGATGGTGATATGTGATTCTGGATAGTGAGAAAGAGTCGGTCGTGGTCTGTTGTCAAGGTACCATCCCAGTAATATGACCTGAACGACAGTGTCAAACCACGAAAAACCCATGTCAGGATGGTCGACCATGGTTGGCATAGAATCCTGGGCTCCTGAATGACTGTTCAGTGTTCTAGTCACTCGACCACTCTTCTCAGTGGAAACCTTATTCCTTCTCTTCTGGAAACCCTGGACTCCTGGATGACGGTTCAGTGTGCTGGTCACTCGACCACTCGTATCAGTGGATTCCTTATTCCGTTTCTTCTGAAAACCCTGGACTTCTGAATGACGGTTCAGTGTTCTAGTCACTTGAGTCTTGACCACTCGTCTTAGTGGAATCCTCATTATAATAATTATAATAATAATAATAATAATTATTAGACTTTATTCATTTTTGAGAATTACAGTAGCGAAAAAAACACAAAAATAACAATTTACATATAACAATTCAAAAATGAGATGATTATTCCATCTCTTCTGAGAACCCTGGGCTCCACTGAACGACGGTTCAGTGTTCTAGTCACTCGACCACTCGTATCAGTGGAATTCTTATGCCGTCTCTTCTGTAAACTTAAATATTTTCCGTTTCAGCCAGACCAACCGGTCAACGGTTATCCGAAGCATTCGACCGTACAGTCGCTGGATTCGCAATATCAATTACTTTCCGGACGGTTTTCAATTCACACACGTCTATTCGTGCAGAAATCCATATTGCGTATCAAAATGTGTCTCAACTGACAACTTTCTGTGTTTTTGTAATATCTAGAAATACATTTCATTGCATTTCCTGTTGAACTAGTGAAAAAGTGGTCTGAGAAATGCATTCAAATGTTGACCGCAGGGCCAGATTCTCAAATGTTCATAGAGAAAGAATGCTAATTTGTCACGGGTGTCCGGTTTCGATTGAAATGGTGAAGGAAATGAGATCTGTTTACTTCGTAATTAAAATTTTTTCACACAATATTTCACATATATTCTACAATATATTTACATCAATATCGTACTATGAATTTGATCGATGATTATACTGAGAAATTTATATATAATATATATATATATATATATATATATATATATATATATATATATATATATATATATATATATATATATATACATATATATATATATAAATATATATATATATATATATATATATATATATATATATATATATATATATATATACATATATATATATATATATATATATATATATATATATATATATATATATATGTATATGGATATATATATATATATATATATATATATATATATATATATATATATATATATATACATATATATATATATATATATATATATATATATATATATATATATATATATATATATATATATATTAAAACCCTAATATTTATTCAATAATATTTGTTTATTTTTACACTCCTAAATAGAACAAATTAGGTTCACATTTTTCCGCAAAGCCTAAAACAAGGCGTATATGTGGATCAAACAGAAATTGATAATATAGAATGAGAACACCATAACTACGTATATGAGTAACAGTATGCATAATTTAGAAAATTGGCATTTCAGAAAAATTTAGAATATTGATAAGTATGAATTATACGTTAATTAAATCATAAGTATGACTACCAATGTTTTGAACGCATACAACAATTTGGATAACAATGAAAATATTACAGACAACAATTTAGAAATGATTAGAATAAGTATATGCAGTGATAATAAGGATGATGAAGTGAATTAAGGTTATATCAAGGGTCTTTAACGATAATATGGATATATGGAAAGGCCTTCAAATTATGAAAAAATAAACAACAAATAAACCACAAAAAATATAATTTATCACGGTTATATTTATTTAACTCGATATATTTTATTTTTCGGAGTACCATGATTTTCCAAGACGAGGCTTACAATAAAAAAAAAGCGACTGCATCTTTCAAAAGTGCCAATTTCTCGAAGTTCCAGCTAGATTTCATAATTGCCAATTCAGAATGTTTTTTTTTTTTGGTAGACTACCTTTTTTCGTGGATACAAGTATAATTAAATGTATTCACTAGAAAGCTATTGGAGAGTTTTATTCGAACCATCGAAATATATAATATAATCTGTAAGTGCATGATGAAACCGAAACTAATATGTGATCGCACGCAAAACCAGATTTCGAACCAATCTCGTAACCGTGTAGTTAGTATGTGACTTTATGAAACCGTAATAACTCGACCGGTGCGACGAAACATGCATGTATCTTTTATTTATTAGCAAAATATTTTTTCTTCCATTTTGGAAACATCAGAATACATATTAGACTGTGGTGAGTTGTAACATAAATTAAAATCTCGAGAAAGTGTTTTACAATGAATTCTTCCTCGGATTAATTTATATTTATCAAAAGCCTCGCGGATGAGGTATTTTATTACGGTGGAACATTCGTTTATTTGTATATTATTGAAAATTAAATGTGAATCCATCCATTTAGAACTTGATGATGTTGTGTTTATTGGGGAGCAGAAATTAGTTCACAATCAATTAAAAAATTGTTTGAATTTTGAAATGCAATGTTAAAAATGTACAAGGAATTATGGAATTCAAATTCAACACCCCAGTTGGTATTGAGAGAAATATATCAACTTTTTGTCTCTCAAAATTTTTGTTCTGAATTGTTAGATTGTCATTTCAATCAGACCTATTAGATAAGAATTGAACACTTATTTGAAGCTTCCAAGTTTCCACTTTCCCCATCCCCCTTTTCTCTTTCCCTTTTATCCATTATCAAATCACAAGTTCAGATTATCACTTTAACAAAAGCGAGGTCATTGGGGGTCACAACTTTGGTATTAAAATATTCACCCACACACATTTCCTAGCTGATATGTTGGCCTGACTAAATTTAGATCTACTGATCTACCGGTATCAATAGAAACTATAAGATATATTCACCAATTATAAAAAATTTCCGAATAGTAATCAGATGAGCGTAGCGAAGATTCCATTTCACATACCGAAAAAAAATGGGCTACGTTGTTGTTTTTTATTTTTTTTATTTTGTAAGCGGCACACAGGTCAGGGAAAAATACCTATTGACTTGAAAATTGTTCTACATATTTTTGTCAAGGCTGGGATTGTTTTTCAGAAAAATTGGTCAGAAGGTTTTTTCGGAAAAAATCGTAGAGTTTGAAAAATCCTCATAAGAATAACTCGGAGGAAAAATACTTGTGAAACAAGAATTCTTCAAAAGCTCTCAAATTTTCACCAAATATGAACAATACTATCATACACCTTCACAGATATTTTTGCAATAATCGGATGAGAAATAACAGAAAAAACGCATCAAAGGTGTACATTTTATTGAATATTTGGAACAATTGATTTTGCAAAGCGTATATGCGACAGGTTGCAGCACTGTAAATATCAACAAATTGCAGATGAGGTTTTTGAACGTTTGAAGTAATCCAAGATCCGTCGATGTAAATTGAGCTGACAGAATATTTTTCATTCTAGATTTCCATACTTCTGAGCTCATCTCACAACGCGCATCCCGCGTTTTCCAGTAATAATCGAATTCGTAGAGATATTCAAAGTCAATTTGTTTATTTATATTCATCGCTTATTCATAATAAGAACATATACCTCACAGTAAATTCAATACTCAACTCGACTCTATCATGATTAAGTGATGCTATATCCACATCACCATAATGCTATCATTATTCGAATCAATCCACTTATTTTATTAGATATACTACCGGTTTACTAACATGTGAGCATTCCTCGAGTTAACCTATCATAAGAAGTTTAGCACCTTGTTACATGTGTAACCACAGAACCGGGAACTGATTACTACTCATAGTGTATTGATTCGTATTATTATGGTTTTTATTCAATCGATTTTTTCCAAGCATGATTAACCGCGTCCACACATTGTTTACTTATAGAAGCAAACTGCATGCACGTGCATAGAAATCACACAGTCATTGCATTTGAAAAGGTTAGATGTTGCCATGAATAAATGTATACAGATATAAAATGATTATGAATAAACCATTTCAAATTTTTTTTTATTAGATTTAAATAATATATACATACAAGATTAATCAATACGCTCTTCCACAAAGCCAAAAAGGCGTATCTGTGGGATGAGAATGAAATTAACAGCTTGGACAAAAATCGGGTTTATATCATGAAAAAATGAAACAAATTCACTAAGTGTTTACTTCTTTTTTACTGTCTTATAAATCAAGGGTTAGGCCTACTTGGAATAAAACATGTGTCTTTCATCTATTTCTGTTTTCACAACTCTCAAATTATACAAGGAAAAATAAATGAAAAACTTTTCAATAGTTAGGAATACAAAATCGAATACATGTATATATATATATATATATATATATATATATATATATATATATATATATATATATATATATATATATATATATATATATGTGGACATGAAATTGAAAAATTAATATATCATTATACATCAAGAATACAAATTATATCCACACAGCTAAAGACATAAAAAGTTGATGCACAAGAATAATTCAATAAATATCTTACAATAATAATAATAATGATGAATGGTTTTATTTCCTTTTGGATCATTACATGATATAGTGGAAAGTCATAAAAAAGTTATGTAACAAAAATTCATAATATTCAATATAAAAATTTCAGTAAGATCACACTTGACAAAACTCATCTAACATATAAAAGCATTTTTCAATCAGGTAACTGCATAGGTACGTTCAGAAACTTTATTCATTTCTGTAGTTAAACGAAAAGCACTCAAAAATACAACAATTTAAATCTCATCCGAGTCTATAGTGAAGAGTTATTATATATTAAATCACTCTGTGGTTAAATATTCCACCTTTTCATATCCATAAGCATTACGTTCAAGATTTCAATCTTCCCATTTTTCGCACTTATTAGTAATTACATGTCTGTACCTGCGTTCAATCGTCAAACATCATAACGGTTGAGATAACTTGTTATTTGTAGATGTGCATTTCTTTGTGGTGGATGCACTTGATGATTGCAATCTTCTGATGGTTATTTTTCCATCACTAATGCAACCGGCAACACGTTGGCCAATTCAATCAACGTCTTATTATCTGTGAAATACGCTCTCTTTATAACTTGAACGTGTGAGATGGGAAAAAAAGCTATGAAATAAATTAAAATGTGTATTGAATAAAATGAATAATTAGCTGTTTAAAGTACGTTCTCTATGTAGTTTGTAGATCACATCTGAAATAACATAACTTTCATATTGTTGTAGATTCTCGAATTTATTTTTTCAACTCCAAAATGAGGATAAGTATTATTTATTATCAAGTCAATTCGAGTCAAACCGAGACGCGTGGCCGAGTGGTAACACACTGAACCGTCATTCGGGAGACCGGGGTTCGATTTCCGCCTTGGTCGACCATCCTGACAGGTGGTTTTCGTGGTTTCCCTCTGTCGTTCAGGTTGATACTGGAATGGTTCCTCAACAACAGGCCACGACCGACTCCT